>JAOBYE010601076.1:0-27111 GCA_025403585.1 Parazoanthus swiftii
ATCAAAATTACCAACCTTGTTACTGAGTTGATTTTCGTTAAGGAATATACGGTCAAGTGCACTAGTTTTGCTAAAATGTCTCGTTTGTTACGTGGCCGCGAGTGAAGGCTACCAGTAGCCTCTAGTTATTATATTTTTGTTATTATTATTGTTATTATTAAAGTGCAACTTGTTCTTTTCTGCATGCGTGTGGTGATGTTCCACGTTTGCAGCCCCAGGCCTTTCTCGTCCAATTATTTATGCAAAGAGTGGAGCTTAGCACTAAAACCGTGCGGCATGAAGAAAATTCAAAGTCTCAAAAACGTACGGTTCTCCTTAGCAGCGCTAGTTCATTGACAACTTTTATAAATCTTCACTCCAGAAGAGCTTATTCAACTTGAAATCTTTTAATTCAAAATACGGTTTCATGGTGTCTCGATCGTTATTTGGGTAGAAGCCGTCAAAACAGAAAACGATTATTGTTGATATAGGCAGTGTGGAGCCGAAACCAATTGTAGAATTGCACACATTTTAGGAATCCTACTGATGATCAGTTACTGATTTGCCGTTTTTTTCAGCGACATGATAGTTGTCTGTGGAGTTTCAATTTTTAAAAGCTCCCTTCTCTGTTATTAGAAGTATCTAACTAGTTCGCTTGGGTTGTAGAACATTTATCAAGTGCCGGCGATCTTGATGCCGATGGAGTGGATGTAGATAACCCAGCCTCCAGCGCCCTGGATGCGCAAGGATCTGACAAATATTACGATGATATGATATCTCGGATAAACCAACAGCTGGCCCAAGCGGTTGAGAAAGGGCAGAGTCCGTATTCCATATATGGGCTGGAAGATGACGATGAGGAGGACTGGTGCTAGGTGTCTGCGAATGGATGGCTTTCACCAATGAACCAACTTCACTCGGAGGGAAGAAGTGGCACTATGGCCCTGTGGAAATGTCTACTGAGAAGATGTGATCGGTTATTCGTCTTTTTTTGTCAATAAGAACCGAAAACGTTATTGACATGAAAACACACAATAGTGTGTCTTTTCTCATAGGAGCAAAGTCCGGGGGCCGATTGTTGTTTGATCAACAAGATCATATCGACTGTGATGCTCACATGTCGTTTTCTTACCCTATCAAAGTGAAGTTAGGTCGATTGAAACGTCCCTCGACAAATATCGGATTCAGTAAGAAGCATCTCGAGAATATGAAGAGGAATAGCGACAGTTCTAAGCAATGAGCAATGTGCTTACAAACAGTTCTAGATTGTTGTTGCCAACACACTGACTTGGCGAAGTATTATATTGCTATGATTGTAGCTGAGGACTTGGCTTCCCAATTCCGTACTCTAACCGTAGGAAAATATTTAATCGACGAAGAAGCTGAAACAATGAAAACTTTATACAAAGAGAAAAATTACTGCAACCAACAGGATTTGAAATTTGTTGCATTAACATATTTCTGCCTAAGCGTATGAAATGTTGCACAAAAAGGCGGGTGCAAAATTTTCTTTATATATTGGTCAATTGAAAATAGTAAGAAAAGTTATAGGTTTAAAGAATAATATATCGATCGTCAAGCTCGAACGAGAAAGTTGTTTTAAGCGTTTACTTTTCAAAGAACAATTTACATTTTCAAAACATGAAGTATATAACAAAGGCAAGAGTTATAACGATCTTGCGGATTTCAGAAGAAAACAAAGTGGTTCGAATCTGCTCAAACAATAGGTTTTGTTATCAAGAACAAAACCAACTGAGGGCATGCAATGTTTACGTGAATGCAGTGCGCATACTGTCAAGGGCGGCTAGGTACTAACAACTTTCATGTTCCTTGTATGTCTTCCACAGTCCATGAGAAAAGCTGAGTCCTTTAAGAGGCAATTTTGTGAACACACGTCGATATTACCAAATTTGCTAACTCCCGGTCCCAAATCGTTTAATTCCCAAAGCTGGAGGCTGAACCTCATTTGACCTTTTGATAGTCGCGTTCCGTTTCACGGTAAAATAAGCCATTTGTTACGGACAAATGTCACAAACCTTGTCGGACTTCTTGTCAGCTGATGTTTTTGTGTTAAACCAATAATGCTAAGGACCTTAACTCGCAAAAACCAGTTTTAAGGACAAATCTGGTTGGGACTATCGCACGAAATGCCAGAAATCTAGGACATACAAGGGCCGTTAAAATGTTGGTAAGCTTTGGTACTGAGCGGCCCTTGATAGCCGCAGACATTGATTTTCTTAAAAGTACCTATTAACGCTCCCCTCCATCACAAAAATTCTCCGCTTTGCAAACGAAGTTAGTTAAACAAATTAATAGCCTGTTCCCAACAGGAAGCAAGGAAAGATTAGATAGCCACCGTAATGCTTTGTGACCTAAATTTTGAGTATCTTAAAGATAAACTTTTTGAACCAGCTGTGTATAAACACTATATAACTTTATTGAGCTTAAAAACGAGTTATAGTTAATCAGAAGACATTATATTGATTTACTGGTAATTGCTTTTTGTGAATTGAAAAACGCAACAACGATGTAGGCGGGATGTTATTTACTAATAGTTTCAATTACTTCAGTTTTTGTTTATTTTTTGTTGGGAGCAGTTTCTTCCATCACAAGAGCGCATTTTATAAGAATGTAGATAAAAAGAGACGTAGGAATTTTATAATATTTTATAGTGCATAAATAAAGAAACGCAAAGAGAAGCAAAAGCTATTCTCTTTCAGAACTCGAGTTATAATGTACGTCGTTGATACAAATAACTAGTTGTAAAGCTGAACAAACTTCAAAAGGCGGGTACAAAGCTGCTTTGACAGTCTTGGGCTGAACAAACTGTGACCGTGCACATTGTTTTATTTAATGTGTTAGCCCAAAATTTTGCTGGTAAGTTGCTCATATGCATTTCAAATAGCTTTTGTGTTTTGTGCACAGTCAAGGCCAACGAACAAAGGAGATAGCGAACAATAACCTAAAAAAAGACACTGACCGAATTTCATTACCAGTTCGTTCTACTGGATGCAGCAAGGCTCTACTCTCGGAACGAAAGATCCAATTGGATCTTTGACAATAGCATAAACAATAGCTGACACGATTTGACGCTACGTCATTGTATGTTTGCCTACAGATGATTATGTTTGTCCCAAAGGTAAGGATTATTTACAATGTATTTTATCCAATAGCATCTCTCGTTCTCTGAGCAGAAAGTGACTCTAAAAATGTGCCACTGTCGCTTGCTTAATGAATGCTTTTCTAACATTGCTCTGCCAACCACAGTCCACTTCGTCTTCGTCGTGCATGTATGTGGTTTTAATCCCAATCACTGTGCACAGCGTTCGAGAGTTTACTTGTTTGTTTGTTTGTTTGTTTATGTCTGGAAATATATTGGGAAGAAATAACGACGAGATTATAATGAGCGTGGGAATACCCCTTCCTACAATTTCCTTTTCTCTCGTCTTCGATTCTCTCCCCATGTCCGAATCGTTCTCTTTTCCACCCATAATTGGTACATAATATTGTGATTAACGCTCATTGGCCTTCATTCCCCTTTCATCCTCTCACCAGACTCGACTCGGGCCAGGAGAGGTATATATTCTCTATTTCTATAAAAACTTTAAAACTACAAAATAATTTGAAACTACAAATACGGATAATGTGCTATATTTGTCTAAAAAAAGTTCTGCACTCCTTCTCCCCCCGCTCAGTGAGAGTGCCAGTAGCGCCATGTTTTCATAATTTTAACGTCCGCTGGACTTCCACAACAAAATTCTCATGGGGTATGAGGAATGCAGAAACGCGGCTCCAAAATTCATTGTAAAGGTCGTTATGACGGTTTTGTGCAGCTACCAACTCTTTCTGAAGAACAATCTAGTGTAGTCTCGGCTGCCAAAATTTAGTTCACTACAATTTTGTTAAACCATGAGTCATGCGATATGCGGCTTTGGTATTCGTTGTAACGGCTAATTTCGTAATTGCCAAAGGTACGAAATATTGCAATATTGTTTAAACCGCTAACCTCGTGGTTAAAACATGAAGATGTATATTTATTTCTCACCAGCTCCCTACTTTATTGAGTTTGAGTTTTAACGCAACAAAACAAATTCCATAGCAACACAGAAATTTAAAGCTTTTCTTTGATATTATTCTAGCCATGGAGTGTCACGATTGGATTAAATCTTGCAAGGCAAAAGATATGTTGCTTTGAAATTGCATTTTATTTCAAAACTTGTTGTGTATACCGGTAGGTTGATGTGTTCTCTAAACATTGTAATGTGGGAAAGTGAAATGCAGCAAAGCAATAGAAGGTTTCCTACTTTTATAGGCATTGCTACTTAAGCCTTGCTTGCTAGGATCGTTTGGTAGATGGTGCATGCCCCCTTTTTACTCAACCTTGTTCCCAGTACAATCCACGCGCCGAAGCCCCCAACTGGGAACGAGGTTGGTTTTCACTCTGAAGAGGTAAACTGCACAATGTCAGTTTAAAATTTGAAAAACATGTATATATATTGAGATGCGTCTTTTTCTATTGTCATTCAAAAGATAACCTCACAATTTGACAGCATCAGGCAGTTTGTAAAAGGTACTTTATTCACTCATAGAATAATACACCAATCAAGATTTTGGCAATAAGAACACACAACATTCAGTTGCAAAACGCTTGTTTAGTTAAGAAAGTGACTGAGGTGGAAAAATGAGTTAAAAAGTGTTGGTATCTTTGTAGAGGTGGCCAAGAGCTTCTTTGAATTCCATCAATTCATTCTGAAGTTTACCTGATTGGAACAAATAACACATTTTTATATCAGATCAGTTATTTGGATTGCTACACACCTTAGAGTGTAGCTATTGATAACTGCATGCATATCGTAAACCAGTAAGATTATCAAGGAAGAAACGAACAAGTTTTCGTTTCCAACACGATCAAATAACAGTGGAACTGGCATGGAGCAAAAGCGATGAAACAGAAACGGCGTACTAGCGCAGAAATGCGGAGGAGAAAGGCTACATTGAAACGATATGGCATAAATACCGTAAAATACGAGTTATAAGCATACCAACCACCCCCCCCCCCCTTCCCACACACACACGCACACGCACACGCACTTCTACGTCTTCCCAGTGATAAGCCCGTCAGACAACAAATGCCGTTTAGTCATACCATAGACCATCCTACGTTTTGAACCTTTTTTAGCTTTGAGATGGTTTCAAAGGGTCTGATCCACACCTGTTGCGGTTTCTATTAATTATATCCGAGATATTGACCTATGTCAAATTTCGATGACGCGGAAAGCTTCCTACCACATATTTGTTTAGATGAGTTTGAAAATTCACTGCAATTCTGAGCTCGGTTGTTCAAAAGTGGATAAGCAAAATTGGGTTTATTATTCCGCAGCTTGCTGACTGACTTAGGCCGACAGCATTACGGGTTTCGTTAACTATCAACTGGGTTTCCCATTAATGCATCTGAAGTAACTTAGTCCCAAGCTTTGCTTCAATTTAATCCACTTTCAAACAACCAGGCGCTCCGGACTTACTTATCCTGGCCAGGACCGAAAACAGTTCCTCGAGTTTGGCCTCGATAACTTTACTTTGCAATTGGTACATGTTGACCACTTCATCTTCCACCGCCGTGCACGAGTTGTTCACCCGAGACTCTAGAGCTTTCCTGAAGTCTAAAAAAACAAACAATGCATGTTTGTTATAGAAACATTTTTGAGTAATTTTTTTAACATGCTCAAAGCGTTGGTGAACTTTTGTTCAAAATCAGTACGTTTTAGTTATTTCTTGTGATAAAACTTCCATATAAATTTAGCCGAAATCGCACAATTTCTTGGCAAACCAGTACTTTGTCTAAATAATGGTGCAAGCACATAAGAATTTGAAGAACTGTTTTGAATTTAGTATAGGGGACGATTTAGAAGAGGGGTGTATTGGGTCAATATATATATATATGAATGTAAAAAAGCCTTACTGCTCAATAGATCATTATCTCTTTTTCGCTTGGCATTTATATCATCGACAAGCTGCTGAGCTTGGCTCTGCAGATCTTCATGACTGCTGATACGAGTCAGTTCTGCATCTTCTGCAAGTTGACCAAACTTTTCTCGGGGAACAGTCGCATTCTCTGTTGGTTCTCTGAAATAAGTATTTGAAAAAATGTTATGCTATATGGCTGCATACGCCGTTGTGTTTTATCTTCAGAGCATTTCTCCGCGCCAACCCATTTCTTCTCCTTACAATTAAGCGTCAACAAAGAAATAGAAAGAGGTGCTAATGAACTAAACTCGCCGCAGTTTCAATGAGAACATTTCTCTCCAAGGGGGAGGGGTGCTCCCTTACGTCAGCTAAATAGGTATGTGTGGCGCTAACGGGAAGGGTTTTCAAGCCGTTTTGGCTTTAAACTGGGTATAGGTTTTGACATTTTGGTCTGAAATTTGGTATTGTTTTTGAACGAAATTGTTGTGAAGTGACACATGGCATGCGCGCATAAAATTTAATTTGGTTTGAAATTGAGTATGGAAACAGAGTGAAATGTGTATAATTGGGTCCGAAACACGAATACCCCCGGGCGGCTTTCTTTGGAGTAATATAATGATCTATGAATTAACGCGGAGTATGAACATTTTAGCAACCTGCACAGTTCAATTTTAAATGAAAACAGGAAGAAAGCAACAACTAATTATAAATATATCTCCCAAAAGGGCTGCTTCCCGACTTCAATCTTTCGTGACAAACAGACAGGCGAGTATATAGAGTGACGGCGTCTTCTAGTTGTGTTGAAAACGCTGAATTGAAAGATAGGGTAGTTCGGCAGTTTTAGATAGCCGGCAGGGCTGTTTACGTAATAAAAAGATTGGAAAGAGGAATTGTAAGAGTCTTTGAATTTTACCTTTGTTCAACGCTTCCTGCTTTTGATGCAGAAATGTCGTCCTTGACTTCCGAAACGCCGAACGACATTTTATCGCCTGTCTTCTTGGGCCCCTCCATCCTCGAAATTATTTCTGGATAAAAAGTTAAAAGCAGATGTAGCAAGATTACAACTATCAAGCGTTCACCATTATTCTAGATTTGTTTTATATAAATACAACCTGATTATAAGCATGGCAGTGAGTGAAATCTGTGCTGTACTTACAGTCATTCCAGGTCAAAATTCTCTCGATAGTAAACTTTCAAACTACGAAGAAGTACTTTTTGAAGGTTACAGTGCCACGATAGGTTAAGTTTAGAATGCTTAAACAAGAAAATACTTATTAGTTGTGGACATAAAATTTGTCAATCGACAATTTACTTGGCTGTTTTTCGCCGCCGGCCGCCGAAACTCCACTTGGTCGGAAGTTATCGTCATTGTTCGGGTGAAGTCGATAAGACTTCGGTTTTGTCGGAGATTTTTCTTCGTATTTTTAGTGCCCAGTCCTTCTCGACCAGACAAGTTAAAGATGGCGGAAATAACAATAATTGCAGACGAAGCGATTTTTTGTCGAGATCAGCGTTTAAAATAGCTGCTCTTTCACAGTCAAACATTAGTTCCCTTTGAATTAAGTATGAGGGTGTCTTTCAAACCATTTCTTTATTTTTGTGAACTGCTGCATCAACTGGAAGTAAGGATCAAAGTTTCCTGAGCTGTGTGACCCGGGTTGTAAGTCATAAGTTACACTTGACACTTATTTGTTGCTGAGCATCCTTCAATAGGTGTGTACTGATCTGATCAGTGTGTATTTTAAAAAGAACCATATATTTATTAAAGCCTTTTACATGTAGTTGGGTTTCTCAGGCGGTTGAGATCAACTCGTTTTCAAAACGATTGAAGAGTAATTTGACAGTAAACATCAGCTGTCAAGGCGCAAGAATTGTTAATTGAAGAAACTTTTTGACTAATGTAGCCTTCTGGGTAATAAATAATTGACTTTACTCTTTTGATTTGGACAGTGATTGTGTTGACTCGTATTGAAATACTGATATAGTACGGACATACACAATGGAACGTCTTCAAAGACTAGCTCGCTCCTTGAAAACCGCTAGAACCGTGGAACTTCCTGAAGGTGAGTGCATTTGACATTTGCCACATTATAGATGTACCTATGAATCGGTACTCAATACACGTAATTAACTCTTCACACTTTGTGATCGTGTTCTGGGTATAATATCTGTTCCATCAAAATGCTGAAAAAAAGTTATCCTTTTTGACTTTGTGAATAATGATCACAGTACTAGTGGCTTGCTGAATAATATCAATCATTAATACATTATGCAGATTTACTGAAATTAAAAATGAAACCAATTTACAGTGGAACACATGGCACCCAGCAGAATTATGACTAAGTAACTGAGGCAAGCAGATACATGTAGATATATATATTTTTGGGACATTTCGTGGAAGAAGTTTAAATAACTTAGTAAAATCACTGAAATACATAACTTTTTGTATGGTTGAAATAACACATTCAAGTTAAGATCACTAATTAATTTCCACAGTTGTTGATGTTAAAGCCCCTCCCTTAAATCCGCCCTTATTTTCACTGAAATCCAAATTCAAAATCTGAACAAGGTAAATCTGCCAACCTGCAAAATATTGATTGTTAGTTCCTTTAAATTTGGTCAAAGTTTGCCTAATCTGAATCTACCAATGGGAAGTTAACTGGAAGTAATAGCGTGTAAGAAGTCTACCAATATCAGCAGGCCATCAGCGGTACAAAACTTGAACTATTTCAATAGGTCTAACTAATGCTTATTTTCTTCTTGCCATGCTGGACGAAGGTGTTAAGTTCAATCATTTTTCCATTTTAAACACATTGAAATACCTTGCATACAGTAGCAATGCACTGTGCAACACCCAACTAAATTGGATCTCCAGGATCACTAAAAATCAAGCAATCCAATAATCCTTATCACCAGGATAGATAATCACATCATATTCATTGATATAGAAGCGATATTTAAAATATAACTATGTAGAAACAAGGATACTGGTAATCAGTAGAACCAGAATTTGACTGATGTACATGTATTTTTAAAACGGATTAAGCGTGTCTCTGAAACTGAACATGATATTGCAAAAAGGAGGGATACTTGGAAAATATCAGAAATGGGATCAGATATTCCTGCGGCTGTAAACAAGTATATACATATATATACATTTAACACCAGCAACTTTGAAGTTTTCTTCTTATTAATTTTGTTCTTATGTTGCAACTTTTCAATTTCACTGTTCAACACAAGTTTGTAGTTTAAACTGATTTTAATGTAAGTTCCTTTGTCTACCTTCTACCACACTGTAAATTCTTTTCGAATATTTTAATCGTCCTGCACTTGTTAAGGCTTAAAAGTCAGTCATTCAATAAAATGTAAGTTTGAATAAAAATATCACTAGGTCAGAACCAGGTTTTTACCTCAATGATCATAACAATCAAAATTCATTAAAAAATGTTTAATGGAAACCACTTTTGGGGATTCAGCAATCAAAGCTATATACATATTTTAGTTTCGTGTTAAACAAATGCATCATGTGTTTGTCAGTTTCATGCTTCTCAAAATAATATATTCCACCACTCAATCTGTTTAACACATTTCTTGTGCTCAAGATTATACATTGTATTTTAAAATAGCTCTGGAACAGAACTTCTGCTGTAGCTTGAAGTCTGTTGTCATTTGCTAATAATTATATTAATTTTGCATCATTTTAAGATATGCCAGTTACTCACAGTCTCATTAAAGTATCATAAAGTAAGTCACTCCCCTACACAAATAGAGATTACCAGTTCTTAATTTGCATCGGGCATCCTTAAATTTTCTATCAAAGATATATAAAATGTCTGTTGGTAAATAAACTTTTATAAAGAACCTCCAATTAAATTCAGGTAGTGCCAATTTTCTTTGTAGCTAAAATCTTGTTGTGTTTATATTTATTAGAATCAAAATTTACAAGAAGTCTGCATTATTTTAGGCAATCTCAATGTCTTTTTTCATTCTTAGTGACGATGGACATCACATGGAAACCAGTTGATCAATGCAGTTGCTGGAATAGCAAGGGTTGCTGACTTTCAGTGATCCTGGCAACCCCAAACTTTCTCTTTTGCAGTTTTAAAATCCCCATACAGCAGAGTGAGCATATCACTATCTCGCACTGGACCTTTCACAAAGTTCTGTACATTGTACTTGCACATGGTTGTACCAGATTGACCAAAACTGTACACATGAACATATTTTACAAGTATGTAAGGATTCATGGGTATTTTAATATCAACAGATGATGAATCAGCATCCCATGTTCTGTGCCCAATGATTATGCAGAATCAGTACAAGTAAGATATAATTATTACAGTAAATTAAATTAATACAGTAATGGAGGTTGTTGCATTCAGTAACTAAGCACATGTACTATAAAAATGTGTGTCTTGAAGTAATTCTGAACAGTTTGTGCTTGTAGTATCGTTATTAAATTTTCATGTATGCAACCAGGCAGGCTCTTCCCTCTTGAAAGAGAAATTCGACTGGCTGGATCTGGTCATAGTTATGGCATGCAGACTCTGGGTACTAGAATAACAAATGAAATAATTGTGAGAGGGGAGCTTACATGTAAGATTGAAGTTTGTGCTTAATCAGCCAAAGGCTTATAGTTTCATCAAAACAAAATGGAATGCTTAATATTAAACCTTGCCCAATCACATTTATTTCATTTATTGCATACAATGTGGTCTCTCCTAGTACATTTACTACTAGTAAGATGTAGTACTTCAAAAATAAGTCAGAGTAGTTAAGAAACTACTTAAATAATATATAATCTAGATAAATAAACTCATACTAAATTAACCAGTTCCTAAACTTCATTCTGTTCCTGGCTTTGAATTCTATCAGACGTTAGTTTGACTGTAGATGTGTTGCCGTGCATGATTAGCCACTACATGTATCTGGATGACTTTCTTTTTCTGGCTTTGAATTCTATCCATTTCTATTTTTTGACTGTTTTGAACTCTAATAATGTTACCACTGGAGTGGATAGCTGCAAAACTGACTGTGTACATGTAGCCACTTCCTACCTTCCTTAAATTTGCTAGCTTTGAACTGTTGACTTTAGCTGGATAGACTGTTAAATATTGTAAGTTTCTATCCAATTCATTATGAATGAGCCACTGACATATAGCCAGTCTTTGTAAGTAAAAAATGTATTTAGGAATCCTTTGTGAATGCAACATTGTGATACTGCCTGGAACTTAGGTAAGTCCTATAGCCAGTACCGGGCTACTTTTAGATGAGACAAAAAGAGTTTCACTAGAAGTCTTCTATTTTGCCTGCCTACTCTGGCATAAGTGTACTATGAATAGTTCTGTGAAAGTGATTGTCTGTAACATGACTGTGTACTCTAATTTTTCCTACAGAACAGTTACAGAACTGCTTTCAAGTTCTTCATACAATGTAAATCACATGTTTGGTAGGGCTCAGAGAAGTTTGTTACATATTGCTGCCAAGTAAGTTAATACATGTACCTTCTGTCAGTTGTAAACAGTAGGGATAAATTTGATTAGCTAAAGGTAGTTTGAAAGTTTAAACCTTGCAGTTTCTTCTCAAACTGCCTACTTTGCGATCTACATTAATTTTTGTATTTTTTTTTGCAGTGTTGGAGCGTATGAGTGTCTGGTGTTGCTCCTTAAGAGAAAGGCTGATGTTAACTGTCAGGATATCTCTGGAGTGACGCCACTACAGCTGGCAGCTAGAAATGGGTAACACAAATGTATACTGGCATAATATCAGAATTGATGCAAAGTTTGAGCTTATTGGGGTGTTCCTTTATTATCATGAGTGCTCCAGCCGAATTAAGTCAGGTTTTAAAGTTCAATTTAACAAACCTTAAAACAGTAAAGTCCTCGAATAATGAACAAAATTCTTCATACAGCCAAGCTTTATAGAGCTGAAAATTATTGAAACAATCTGAATTCTAATATAAAGTTTGCAAAGTCCTTAAAATCTTGTAAATCAGAGCTGAAAATTAAAGTATTTATTACAGGCATTTTAGATCAAACAGTTGATATTTCGGATTATATAATAATTATATATATATTTTAATATTGTAAGACAGTATGTTATTACATGTATAATTTAATTAGTTATTGATCAGTGTAAATAGCTTCTGAAAAACCCAGTATGGGAGAATTCTATTATTATTATTATTATTATTATTATTATTGTTGTTGTTGTTGTTGTTGTTGTTGTTGTTATTATTATTACAGTAAAATGTATGAAACAGAACATCAATATACAGTAGTATGTACACTCAATATAGCAAACTAATTTCCCCAGTGCACTGACACTTTGTTAAATCAAAGTTCCACTGTATTTTGAATCTCTCTTCAATATTTCTACTTTACTCAAATTTTTATGTTCTAAAATGGTACTAGTGACAATCATGTAAATGTAACTACCAGTATTAAATTGCTAGAGCTCTCTAGGTATTACATGTACATTGCTTTTTCTAATATCACAAACTTTTCTTAGAATTAAGAAACTTGAAAAAAAAAACACAAGTGAAAAACAATCAGTGTACAAAATACTTTGAGCATTGTAATTACAGAACTTTGTATAATAAATTTCTCTATATTCTTTCTTATACCAGTGTAGACCAACAAATTAGAGTCCTGGGGGTATTCCTTGGTTGTTTTGTACTTCAATCAGCTTTTACTAATATCCTGCTAATCTCAACCTTCAAGTGCTGGTTCTATTACGGTGTGTAGTAAGAGGAAGACAAGAATGGTCTATTTTACTTATTTTTAAGAAGGTAAAGGGGGCTTTTTATATACAGTACATGTAGTCTCATGATGTTGTTGATTGCTTTCTGATTTTTGCTTTAATTGGTTGGTATTATTTTGCAGCAAAGGAAAATGCATTCAAAAACTACTGGAGTTTAAAGCAGATATTCATCTCAGCAACAAAGAAGGAATGACTGCGGTAAGTGAGACACTGAGACTGAGTACTGTATGCAGTTAGGACTCAAATCTCAAGGACAACATATATATCTACCGTACATACATTTAGGAGAGCAAATAGACTAAAATAAATGGGATGACTGATTGTTGAAGGTTAGGTGGAAACCACCATGGAGTTCTGAGGGCATTTATAAGTGACGACTTTTAAAAATTTCAGTATTGAGAAACTCTAAAATGCTGTTTTGGAGCAATTGTACAGAGTTTGCATTAACCCTCTCTTTTATTTAGACCTTCCCCCTTCTCTTCTATGAGTGGTTTGATTGACACTTGTAACCAAAGGAATTGATAAAAATCCCATTTGGTCAAAGTTGCTGTAGACAGTTATAAATATTTATCACAGTTCACTCTCGACTTTTTTGTACTGTAAAAGGCACAGAATACAAAAACAATTTTTTTGTCCACAAAACCCCAGGGTTACATTTACCTGTAACACAAACATGGCAATTGAACTAAAATAAAGGAAAAATATCTTTTTCTGCTACCCCTTCTTTTTTGCTTTGACAGCCCGGATAAAAAAAAATTAACTGTGGTTTTGTAGCGTAAATTGGAGCTTGATTGTTAAACAGTTTAGTGCCAGGGCCGTAGCAAGCCTTGAAAAACTGAGGGGGCACCGGCAAGAGTCGAAGGTTTGAGTATTTTTGGGGGGTGCGGGGCATGCTCCCGCGGGAAATTTTGAAAATTAGTTTGTCTAAAAACGTGTTTCCTGGGTTTTAAACACAATTTGAAACAAAATCAGAGTGTCTAAAACTAGTAAAATATGACACATTTGACACATCTGCTCGGGAAAAAACTGGGGGGGCCATGGGCCCCCACGGCACCACCCCTTGCTACGGCCCTGAGTGCAGTTTAACCAGCAAAACAGAAAAATCAAAAACGGAGAACACCCCCTCCCTGTTTCACCCTAGTAAGCAGTACGCAGTGTATGTCAGAAGTTTATTTTACTGTGTTGGATGTTGAATTAGTAGTTTTAATTATAGTTTTCACTTGTTGACCTGTAGATTCACTGGCTTGCCTCCAATGGTAGAACTGAGCTGCTGGGCGAGCTGTTGCAACACAAGAACGATGTAGACGTTGAGGTGAGACTTTCTGTATCTATCAAACTGAGTTTCTTTAGAGATCCAGTCAGCAAGCAACTGAAGATAAGAAGAGGGAAAAAATGGGTAGGAGATGCTTGTTTAACACACGGAAAAAGAAAACAGAAATAAACGAAAGTATCTTGATGATATATATATAAGTATCGCAGCACTTGATATGTTATAAATTTTATGGCAGCAACTGCTGAACATTCGTACATGAAAAGTACTGTAGCTTAAAAAAATGGCAGTTTCGCGATAAATCCGAGCAAAACTGAGCAAGACTGTGTTTTTTTCAAACCCATCTACTTATAATTTTACTCAAAGGATATCGATTAAAGCGATTAGATAAGAAAAAGAAATAATATTTTAACAAACAAAATTTTCGAGGATCAGCTCATAGTTTTGGTGCTAACATGCTTCAATTCACAATTTACTGTAAATTACGGGCCAACACTAAATTCGCTTTGAACATCATTCATGTCTGTAATTATTTTTTTATCGTTCTCCGTACCATTTTGTGAACGTTCAACAGAAAATTGTGTTTGAATTGCTTTTGTATTTTTAATTTTTAAGAAATGAAAAGATTTTGCACTTAGACCGTGAAACGAGTAAATTCTTTTTGACCAATTGAAACATGTCATTACCTTACTGTTCTTGACATATTATGTTCCTTACGCGAAGATATTAAACTTTCCTTTTTAGAAGTTTCTGAGACTACAACCATTACACGTAACTTAAGATGGTGAACAGAAAATTCAAGTAAAAGAAATAGGCAAACTAAATCGTTTGCTGTTACAGTAGCTCTGTGAACGTAAACATTAATTTATACCAAACAGTATACTGTACGGATTGAGGTAATACTTAATATGTTTTTTGAGAGCAGAAGTGTTTTTCAGCCAAAGATTTTAGAAGTCGTTTTTAGAACTTCTACATGATGTTAGTATGAATACTTACAATGTACATGTACTTGCCAGTTGCAAAACCAGTACAGTGTACAGACAGACCTGTCTGTGCACATTAGAACCACAGGTTCTAATTCCTTTCTTGTAATTGGTATTTTGATATCCAGTAGCAGAAAGCTAATCATTCAAGTGGCCTATTTGAAGTAGCTGCGCTTTGATGTTAATGCTGCTCTTGTTTCAAATTGGAGTTGCAAATGATGTACCTCTGTTTTGCAGGATTCACAAGGACAAACCGCCCTCCATGTTGCGTGCCTCAACGGACACACAGTTGTAAGTAAATGTACTTTAATTGCAAATATCACGGCGTCATATTTTCTGGTTATTTGTTATTCCTGGGTGGGCTTTACACCCGTACGGTTTAGAGTAAGTGAAAAGAAGTCCAGTTATGTTTTGTTTTCCCTTCAGCCAGTTTCACAGCGTGTGTTTTGCTTAAGCCTGGTTCACATTAGCAGTGGAAGTGGAGACGGAATTGTAGTTTACATTGTAGTAAAGGACTTAAGTCCGGGTATATGAACCAACACGGCGGAGGAAAGAGTTGAAGCCTCGCTTCGATTCCCAAAGCCATGTCTTTATTCAAGACTTCTTCGTTGAGCAACTGGAAAAGAGCTATGCAATTAGTCCATTTCTCCGTGTAGTTTCCGCCATTCCGGTTTACATTTTGACATAAGTGACGGAAGCACAAAATGCGACGTTAGTAAATGCCCGTTTTGTTCTTTTCAGTAGTCTTTTCTTTCGTTTGTGAGTACTTCTGTCTCCGTTCTCTAGGTTTACCTCGGTGTAAGAACCTGGCGACTGACGTCATAGGGTTCTCTGAGAGAGATGCTTAAATGATGCCACAGTGTGAACAGTGATGGCTCGTTCTATCTCCGAGGAACGGCGATATGGTGCATACTAATGCTCACTCATACTCTACATAGTTTACTTCAGTTATGGGAGGTGCATTAACGTCATTAACGAGCTCAACGTCTGGTTAACGTCAGATACGGTGTATATATTGTCCTGAAATATTTAAATTAACTCCCATAATTAATGCAATTTTTCAAATGTATGAGAATAAGAGTGCAAATCACAAATATTGTTGAGGCGATTTATCGCCCTTCATCACTGGTGAACCCAGTCAGTTGTTGCTAGTGTGAAACGGGCTAAACTATTGACGCCAATGCATCCTACTGTAAAAGTCTACAGTACATGTATGAGTCGTTTATGAGTACATGTAAGGGGTGACAGAAGCTGCAGCCAGTGTTTTCATGTGTGTTTCTCCACAGACGGTGTCTTATTTGCTGGAAAAGAAAGCTGACATTGAGAACCAAGATTACAAGGGATGTACCCCGCTCTTCTTTGCTTGTCGGTGATGTATCGTACCAAAATTAGAATGTTTGTTATAAAATATTGTGTAAACTAGAAATGAAACGCGTAAGCACTCAGCGTAAGAATCCAACCCACAGCTACCGGTCAGATAATCTACCCACTGACCTACAGAGACTGATATTTTATATACTTCAACTTAAGAAACGCATTTCATTTCTATTTTCAAACAGTCTCATTCTCCATATTTATGTGTTTTAACTCGTTAGTAAATCCGCTAGGAATATAACAACACAAGCCCAAATGTTTTAGATACAAAACGTCTTAGACAAAATCATCTCAGTATAACTATATTGAGTGCAAATACAGCTGCGGGCGAAAGGTGCAGATAAATGCAGCGCACAGGTGATGACTCTTAATGGTTCAGAAGTTTAGGTGGAGAGTGTAGCAGCCCTCTTCATTGAGTGGCAAGTTATGTGGTGTGTTCTTGGAATAGCGCTGTATGTTCACTGTACATCGATAAGGATGTACAGTGATGACATAAGGATATACAAGGATAACATTGTAAAAGGACTCGCGAATTGTATAATGATGTCATCTTTGATAAAACCGTAGTAATCCGTACTATAATGACGATATCATCTTTGATTTTAGTATGCCTTACTATAATGATGTCATCTTTGATAATAGTATGCCGTAATGTAGTGTTATCTTTGATAATAGTATACCGTACTATAACGATGATGTCATCTTTGATTTTAGTATGCCGTACTATAATGTCATCATCTTTGGTAATAGTATGCTGTAATGTAATCTTATCTTTGATAATAGTATACCGTACTATAATGATGGTGTCATCTTTGATAAAAGCTTACCGGACTGTTCTTTTCCTAGACATGGCCAGGTTGATTGCGTGCGGTTGCTGCTGTCAAGGGGGGCAACTCTTGTCGCAAATCACGACGGAGTCTCACCTCTGGAAATCTGTGTAAAGGTACATTAAATGGATTACTTCTCTTGTTGATGGAAGTTTTAGGAAATAATTGTTAGACTACTATACGTAAGTTCAGTTTTTTTTTAACTTCGGTAGATAGGTAAATAGCTTTACTGTACATCCAACCTTTCGGTGAAAAACAAACCATACCAATTCTTGTTAATCAAACAAAGTTGTTTACCTTGATGCAGGGTGGATATGAAGAGGTTTGTCTTCTGCTGATCGAAACATTTCCCGACTTGTTGGCTCCACTGCTGAAACTTATTCAGTATCAGGACTATGAAGAAGCAAAGGTGAGCTACAGGTCTTGATCCTTTAATGAAGTACCTAGTCATCCAAATACTTGTAACGTGTGTGTACAAATACGTGCCTTATTGCAGGAATCTTCACGTTATCAAAGGTTTGCAGTTTTTATGATTTCAGAACTTCAGCAGTTACACTGTAAGTGCATGGAAAATTGCATGCATGCGAGATTGATAATACAGTTTTATGCCAGGAGGACTTATGCTACTGCAGGTTTTTTATTTAACAAAGTTGTTCAACCTCTAGGTAGTCATTGACTTCGAAACACTATTCCCAACATCGGTAAAGTAACTTGTCTTTTCGCAGGGAAAAAAACTAGCTTGTAAGCTTGAAAAAATAGTTTCATGAAATGAGGATTAATGTTGCTACAGTTCCTTGGTTTAACCAAGTTATTCTACCTCTATGTAATCGTTTTCACAGACATGTTATTCCCAGCGCCTCTAAAGTTCCTTGTCTCTTTGTTGTTAAACCACTTTATTACATCCTGTTATATTCTTCTTTTAACTACAAGTGTAGTTTAGTAAGTACACGAGAATGAATGACTAAGGGAGTAATTGTGTTGAGAGGATAACACTGAAGGGACCTAATTTGGGAGTTGCGAGTTAACGAAGTTTGTCATTTAAATGATTTTATTTGCAATTTATAGATGTTTAAGATTTTAAGGTTTCTTTGCGAGGCGAATGGTGCACTACTTGTTAAAATTCTGACGAGTCTTGGAGAGCTTGCGACTCAAGCAGGTCTTCTGTTGCTAAGGTAACAAACAAGAACACGTTTTTCTTTAATAAACGTAGATGGTATGTCTTCCTTTCTCTGTTAGGTATCTTGTTGATAGTGTTTACTTTCATGGACATACAAAGACGTTGATGAATTTTGTCATTTGTGTTGTTTGTTCAGGAACGTCTGAGTGCTACGTACATGTACATGTATGATCGATGCTTATCTAGAACTTTCACATGAGTGCTTTTGAACGTTTATCTGGATTTCGTTGACTGTTTTATAGTTGAAGACAACAGTATTTACAATTCCATTTGAATGGTTAAGGAACTTTGAGTTTTCGTCCTTTTGCTCAGGATACCAATCACTTGTTTATGACAAGACATTTTATTTCATGAGTTTAGAAACAATTTACCATCTGTATACAGTCACATTGAATACGTTACTGTGTTTCTGCACTAACCAGCATTTCCAGCAATTACGAAGACTCAGTGGCCCATTTTCTGCGCATTATACGCCTTTTATGCAAGCTGTACACCAAACCAGATGAGCAGCCACGGAGCCGTATGGATAGTTGCAGTAGTGTAGCCAGCCGCCGTTCGCGCGTTGATAGTGCCAGTATTATGTTTAAGGCTGCGTTTGGCACAAAGCCGAGTGGCAGTGGCAGTGGTTCTCCAAGTAGTGAATCAGAAGGTAATGTATGTGAAAAGTTACCATAATAGTTACCATACTGCTTAACAAAGCTAACTGTTTCCGTCGGCGCCAGTCATTGAGTGTATTATAATACGTCATCATCTGGCGACTATTGTACCAATTGTTCTAGGCTAAATCCGCATAAAAACTCGTTTTCTTTTATGGGAGCAAAAATTTGGAACACTATACCCAAAACATCCGAAATTTTCTGAATCATATTTTCAAGAGAAAAGTTTATGCACTTCTACTTGAAGTTCTTAAGAGTCAGGATACTTATGCTGATCTTACAACGGTCATTTCTGAAATGAAAAAGCTGTAACAAATTTTTTCTCTAACTGTCCTAACATTTGGAGTAACATATTTAACTTAGCTATTTATGTAACAGTTTCCTTTTGTACGTTCTTTTCCTCTTTTACGTTTTATTTTGTTTTTTCGTACGAAGCCGTGCCAACACACCGCCTAGCTTTGCTATTTGTAGGTGGTGTGACTTTTGTAAATTTTTTATTTACCCTAATAACGGTTATTGTTGTTGTTGTAATAGCACTAGAAGATTATTATAATCAAGTTTAGTCCAATTGAGCCCAACTCCCGGTACAGGCAACATTATCTGTGCTTGCCTTAGCCGTGCATACGTTTGAAAATCACTGGTAAGGATCAGAAACCTAATTTTAAAAGAGCTGTTATTCCTTGCAGGTCCTCCCCCTGATGTCTTTGGCCCCCTAGAACAACTCTGGCACGCCCTCGAGCTGTGGTTTTCCTTGTTAGCAGCTGAAGTTCAAGAGGGGGAAATTGAGGAGAACAACCAACTGAAGGCGAGAAGTGATCGTGGTGAAGAGAATCATGCTGATACAAGAACAGAGCAGTCTGGTGCTACAAATCCATCTCTTCCCTCAGACCGCTTCTCTCTTAAAGAGTTTCCCACAGTTCATGATGCAAGCGAAGACACTCACCTTTTTAGCAACAAATCGTTGTCTTCTGATTCACCATCTGCAATGTCCGATGGCGATCCGAGTGCTTCATCAGCTGCGCAACCTGTCATTCCAGTTGATGATTCCAGTGAAGGTGTTGGACGCCACGCTAGTGATGCAACATCTGCATCTGAAGGTCCACTTCGTACTTCTTCATCCCAGGATCACGTGTCAGTTCCCAAGGACCAGTCCCACAAATCAGGGTGCATAGCCAGTGTGCTTGGCTCCAGCACTACTCGGCCAGCATCAGCCGAGTCGGGGGACTGCAATGGGTTAACGCGCCAGGACTCGCGACATATTGCTGCGGCACTGATGGCAGCCAGGCCAAAGATCATTCAACGCACATTGTCCCTCTCCCCAGGAAATGACAGTATTCGGCTCCGTCAACCCGCAGTAGAGATGAACTTAGGGCGATGGAGTGGAGACTTTGCAAGGGGCTGGGGCAACTTTACAAGCAATGACAATCCATCAACGGTCGTCACTGCAGAGGAAGTGAACGGCGTCCACGATTCAGACTTGGGAGAGTCCACAAACACGAGTGGACAGCAAAGACCAAGAATTGAGTCACACACGCTTCAACAATCCTCATCAACAAATGCCCCAACTATTTCTCCAGATAACAATGCTCCAACTTTGAGTCCTGATGCTGAAGTGTTTGACAGGAATACCCACAGTCACGAAAGTCAAGTTAACGGTGGAGGTTTTCCTGTTGTTTCGCTCTTCCATCAACAAGGAGATCAAGGACCTGAAACTACTGACTGTCTTAATGATGATCCCAACAAAGTGAAAGGTAATTCTGCCGATAAACCAAGTGGTACTGTATCCCCGCTTCCAGGGAGAGACGTGGTGTCCATGACGGCGGAGAGGCTTTGTGCTATTACCCGTGGGTTCTACATTTGCTGCTGCGCTCAGTCACATTGGGAATCACAGTAAGTGTATCTAAGGACTTCGATACTCGCATATCAGACTGTAAGCGTTTTCTTGTTAGTAAAACAAGGGTTCAGCGCTTATAGTTTTGTTCAATATTGTCAGTGACGTTAAGTGTGTTTTGTTAAGAGACTGAATGACTGGTTTCTATCTATCAAATTAATGGGTCTCCAAAAGCTTAATAACAAATCTTTACTGTTGATATATTAAAACATAACACACAGTCGAACGTATGAGTTTATAATAAAAGCTTGCCCTCTTGTCAGTGATTGTTCATCAGTTATTTTGATCAGACTAATGGCTAACGCTCCAAACATCCGCTGGCAGACCAAGCATTTTTAGAACAGTACCGGCAGGCAGAATGAACCAACTGTCGAGCAGGATTTGCTTCTTAACTTACTTGTGAATCAGGTTTTGTTGTTTGTTCGATGCCACTGACAAACTGGTTATCGTTCATTTGTGTCTTGCGATTCCAATGGTTGTCAGTCTTAGTTGTGAACCACGTCTTTAGAAATGATCCTTTAGCCCAATTTATAACACTTAGTTGTTTTATTTCAGTGAAACCGGGAGAAATTTTTCCTCTCGATTTATGCAGTTTGTTGATAAACATGAAGAAGTGCTTCAGGTCTTTGTTGCAAGGTTGGTGGTATGGTAATTAAGGTATTTTTAGTTACCTTGGCTATGCTCTTGATCCTTAAAGAAATCAGTTTTACCAAAACCACGATTATCAAGGGAACTGGCTGTTGAAGTAGCTCTGACAGCTCCTGGTAAAATGACTTTAACTTGCTTTATGTTTTCGTTTGTAATATGAACTACGGTCTTTTACAGAAATTTCGGCCACTGAGAAACGTATCAAAACGCGTTTAAAAATACGATAATATTATGTTAATATCAACAAATCGATGAGCTCATGGTGTTACTCTGACAACACTCGTCTTTGCAGTCGGTAGTCGCTTTGCATCGATTGCTCGTTTACTTGTAGTTTATGTAACAAACAGAGTTATACATGGCACTTGGAGACATGGGTTTTATTTTCTTGTGTTCAAATTAGATATCTCACTTGTTCGCTGCTTTCACTCGTGAGATAGCGATTTGAACACTCGAAGCTAGATTCCATATGTTAATGTGCTCTCATGTATTGTTCTCGATTAATTTTGCTTCTCGAAGGTTGATACCTACAAAAATACAAAAAAAAGTAACTGTTAGCATTTTAAAGGGACGCCACAACAGCAAATGCCAGTTACTATTGACTCAGACAGTTTAAAAGAAAACAAAAAAAGAAATCACACAGCTATAGAACGGTAAATGTTAAAAATTGGAAACAGCATTCGACACCTACAAGAGTTGCGTTTGGGGCAGATAGCTTTCGTGTGCACGGGTCTTCAGCGGCAAATTGACTTACGTCCTAGATGACTTGGAACTGAGAAAAGGTATTGCTCCAGCTGTGACTTTACCGTTTCATTTTCAGAGTTTCTATAAAATAAGTTAATTGGTTGTAGGGATGTTGAAATTTATCATCCGAAATGTTCATCCGGAATTGAGTGCTCAATACATCATTGAATTAAGCATTACATCATGTGACACTTTACAGCGTGAAAGGGGCAATCGTCCATGAATCTCACGTAGTTTCAACAGACTCACTAATTGACTGCTGTTTTTTTCAACAGAAATCCAAAGATTCTTTTCTCCCACTTCCATTTCTTGCTCGACAGCCCTCTGTTGATGCAGAAATTCATTCACATTATCCTTGATCAGGTGAGACATTCTTCTGAAATGCTTCCATAGATGAATTCACGGCCGAATCATTGGAACTTTTTTTTTTAAAAACAATTATTAGTATTTCCTGTATTTTCTTTTTGGTGCAGCCGGTGCATTACCGTACAGGAATTAGTCCTAACTATTTTTAAAGGCACTAATAAAACTGAAAGTTGAAAGTTCTTTTTCCAGGGCCCGGTTGTTCAAAGAGGTTGGATAACTTCATCCAGCGGATAAAATTTGCTCGTTGTCCAATCAATATTGAGAACGCGTAAATTTGATCCGCTTGGTAGGGATTTATCGACTAAATAAAGTGGTTCACTCTTTGAAAAACCGGGCCCAGAAGTTGATCTTACTTATCCAACACATGTTTAATGAAACGTTGCTTTGAAGTCACCAAAAATACCTCTAACCTTTTTTCAAGGTTTGAACTTATTTTGAACTAATTTGATAATTGGTTTCTTGTCGTGCGCATAGAAGAAAATAAAGAATAGTTTTTAGCTTGAAGCATGTTCGATGCCAAGGCCTTAAACTGATTTGATAATTAGGTTTCATGTGTTGCAAATTTAAGAAAATAGAAAAGAATAGTTTTATGTTTGAAGCATATTCGATTCCAAGGCCTTGTGATAATTATTTGAAAAGCTTTTAATCATTTTTAATATGCCAGATAACAACATTGATTTTCACGGTCATAATGTTCAACATGTATATTTTATATTTAAGTGAATAGTTTGCTTATATGGTTTGGCATAGTTTATACTGATGACTGGTGCGTATGTGTGTATGAATACCCTACCATTGTTTATCACCAGCCATTTGAAGAAAGACAGCGTTGGTTTTATGAAAATTTGTATGGCAAGGGGGCAGAGAGAGAACCCGTTTACTACGACGAGAAAAACGTTGTCGAGGTCAAACGAGGTAATTATTTTGTTGTTAAACGGATAGAAAATAAAACCGTGCAGTGAATCATTACCCGTGCGTGAATTGGCGTGAAATTGTTTTTTGACTTTGTGTTGGAATTCTTCAGCTGGGATGCTTTTGATAATGCTGAACGTCTTGAACCAACACATTTCTGTGACGGGTTTTATTGACAGGAGTTTGAGGTTCTTAGGCAGTGTTCCCTGATTGGTTTACCCTTTTCACTTCCAACACGTCAGTCGTCATCGTGCTTATTCTTCTTTCAGTGTCAGTGTAAAGTAATTTAAATAGTACATGTATATAGTATGGGAAGTAATCATCTACATGTACTTCAAGCCGTCTAAGAGGAAGTACACATTTCTCACAATGTGTCAATAGGCAATGTTCATGTATGGAGACAAGCATCGTGAATTTTGCAACTCTTCCGATGTTGTGGAATTTAAAGGGTTTAAAATGATTTGTGTCATAAGACAAGATATTGTTTGTTTTTACAGTACTTGTGTATTTTTTCAATAGTCTTTTTATCTTTATTTAGCTAACACTTCCACCATTGTTTGTATATCGATCTTTGCGATGACATAAACTTGAAACTTGTTTCGCCCTTTCGTTGCCTGTGTGTAAGATGTGTTCTTAAGAGGTGAATAAAAATTGATTTTTTCTGCTTAGAGTTTTCACCCTACCATATTTGCTAAACCCGTGACAATATGCCGGTATCTGTACCATGATGTAATGTAGTTGCAAGAGGGGCTTATAGGCTTGGTAAGTGGCATAGTGTTTACATCTTCTTGTCTCTTTCATTTCCAGATGCTATTTTCACCGAAAGCTGTGAGCTACTGTCTAAGATGAGCAGTGAACTTTTGAAACAAAACATCGTCGTAAGATTTGAAGGCGAAAGTGGTGTGGTAAGTGCATGCCGCTTCAAGATACCAAATTACTGTCGTTTTTTTCACTTACACTCCAGTAACATTGCAGTTTCGTTTTCGACTGAAATTGACTATAGTCTTGAATATTATACGTAGTAAATTGTCGAAGGAAATATTGCCAGTATAGATTCATTGAGTTACAGGATAAAGAATTAACTGTGATCTAAACAGAATGTTTCAGTTTAAATTGCAAAAAATTCTTAAGTTGACGATATAGATTTACTGTGTACCAATATGTTTGAAATATTTCAAACTCTACTCGTAACTCAGGCAATATTGCTTGATATCTGCTTGTAGGGGCGAGGAATACTGCGGGAGTGGTTAGAGCTATTGGCCAGGGAAATCCTCAACCCAGACTTTGCTTTCAGTCGGCAGATGGTTTGTATACCCTGTTCATATATTGTTAAACGCTCAGATCGTCCTGCAGTGTTTGCTTCATGTTGCTTTTACTGACCCTTTCGGCCCCAGTCAGTTTATCAGTATATTAATTCTCCTAAAATTATCCACACAAAATAAGTTGTTTGGTAATGAGAATAAAGCAATTGACCATACACAGCAATTTATCTCAGATGAAAAACAAAATTCTCCCAGCCTCTTTACAAGAAAACTATAGAGACAGTTAAGGAGCATTTAGCAATACGCTACTTGGCGTGTTTTGGGCTGAAAGAGTTAATAGCGTGACCCCTGAGTAACGTTGGTTAAACATAAAGATAGCATTAGTTGTAGAAGGATGTATCATTAATGTACTTTTAATCAACCAATTAATGGAATTGTTTTTTGCAAAAAGGCTCTTCAGAGTTGTGTGAGAGTAGTGTGGCTTGGGTGCGGAACACGAATTGGCTAATCAGAATCACTTAAGGGCTTTGTAGATAGAATACCAAATAAGTGTTTGTTTTGAAGCAGTGTAAGTAGATAAATGAAAGTAAAGGCAAACAAATATAGGTAAAAATCCTTTTTTATCGACGCGCTCTTCCATGTGGTCTTCTCCACAACACAAGGGATTTCTTATTCTTTTCCAGTTAAGTATGTGGAATTTTTTTGTGAAATCCCCGAGATAGCATTTTGGCAGACTCGAGCAACAGCTTAACGTCCCTGTCCGCGTACGGCTTGGTAACTGTATTTATACATAATTTCACTCGATACAGGAACAATATTTCAACCAAACAGCGCTTCTTCCATCAACCCAGACCATCTGAACTACTTCCGTTTCACGGGCCGTATCATCGGCCTGGCGCTGTACCACAAACAGCATCTGAATGTGTACTTCACGCGCTCCTTCTACAAACACATTCTAGGTAAGAACATAGTTAACAGAGCGAACTGGTTATGAAACTCGGCCAGGTTTATTTGTTGTATATTTTAGTGCTCTTGCTCCTTATTCGTTTGTCTTGACTGTGCACAAAACACACAAAAGGTAGTGAAATGTGTAGGAGCAACTAACCACTAGAAACATTTGGGCCCACACATTGAACAAGGCAATGTGCACTGTCACGGTTCGTTCAGTGTAAAACAAAACAGCTTTGTACACTCCTTTTGAAGTTAGTTCTATCAGCTACCTGTATGATTAAAGCTACTGGCACCATCCAAGGAGATTTGAGGCTTATTTAAACAAATGTAACGTACCATATTCCCTATGTAAAGCCCCCAGCTTCTACTAACCCCATGACCATGGTGAGACTGTACCTGTTTCTCAGTAAAACACACGTAAGATTGCAGCGGCTTCTGATTTCTATCTCTGTAGGCATTCCTGTGAGTTACCAAGACGTATCATCCATTGACCCTGAATACGCCAAGAACTTGCAGGTGACTCAATATTATCCAATATCTTGACATATCACTTAGCATGGACTTGTTGACTTTGAAGCGTTTTCTTCTTTGTTAGTGTACTGTATCAAAAATGCAAAATCGTGAGATCCAGAAAAGCATGAAACATGATAGAACGTATATCATGACTACCTTAATACTGTAAAACAATGTCTGAAGGTCTGAAGGTTAAAGTTTCTTAAGGTAACCTTTAAGGTTGAGCAGATGGTAATGACACGGGTGACATGACAGTGTCTTCAGGTCTTAAGAGTAAAGGTTCATAAGGTAACTTTTAAGTTTGAGCAACTGGAACGATGATAGGAGTACGAGTTTCTATCTTAAATCCAACCACAACCATGCAGCCAGTAACAAATGTAAACCGGAATCGTACCGCTGACAAAGTGTAAAAGAAAGAACCAGTAGTTTTACGAATCCTTCAAACTGTCGATTGGACCTGCCAACACCCAGTTTTTGATACTTGTATATTGCTGAGTTCTCAAACTTTGGCAACGTTGAAAGCAGACACTGAAGTGGCGAATTTCGATTTGGACCTACATTGTAAGGGCTTAGAAATTCTGTTGAAGCGTCTCATGGAAAGTTAAGCAGTTTTAACTATTCATGAAACACCAAGACAGGAAAAATATGAAGAAAAGAAAAAGGAAAAAGAACGTAAAGAATAAAACCGAACAGAAAAGAAATAGAAATAGTAATAGAATAACATGTAAGAGAATAGAATAGAATAGAACAGGAAATACTAGTATAGTATAGTATAGTATAGTATAGTATAGTATAGTATAGTATAGTATAGTATAGTATAGTATAGTATAGTATA
>JAOBYE010601077.1:0-12301 GCA_025403585.1 Parazoanthus swiftii
CCGCGGTCCGATTCAGCTAGTTCTTTTAACTTATCCTTTGAAAACTTTTGTAAAGGAGTTGAACGTCGCCTCTTTTTCCCGACTTTTTCGCCGAGCTATTGCACTGACACATTTTCGTATTTCACCCAGGACTAAGTAAAACAAGTTGTGTAATACTTGTGTGCTCAGTGATATTTATAACGTGTGTACTCAACTCTGCGGGACATGTTCGAGCTAATTTGACGTAGCGAATTAATTAGCTGCAATGACACCTTCAATAAAGCATGCAAACAAACTTTCGCGGGAACATCCGGGGGGTGGAAAACAACTTTTTAATATATCTCGGGACCTTTGAAACATTTTGGAATTTTTTTTTCACAAATTGTTGACTATACCGATTATTTTCACCTATGGACAAAAAATGAAAAAAGGTACAAAATCAATTTTTTTCTTATTCAGTAACCTTAAAATGAGTTAAATACCTATCCAAGGAAACAAACCGGCCAGTTCCCATGGGACTGCCTGATACCTCCCTCCTAGGGCAAAGTTTTGTCTTCTGAATATTAATGAGCTCGGGTTTGTTTTTCTAATTAGGTTGCAACGCTAAAAGACCAACTCTCTAAAGAACTTCAGAAGAAGCAATCCTACCTCACTCGCACTGCACAGAAATCCGATGAAATAAAAGACCTCAGAAACAAACTTGGAGACTCACTAAACACAGTGGCACGTGACACCATGTACGAGCCCGCGGTCCTGGAGCGTGAATCCGCAAAACTTGAAGACTCGATTGACGCGAGTTTTGGGTCACCCATGCGCAGAACGAAGTCGGCATCGCCGCCGTTTAAATATCCAGCGGAGAAAATGACGACCAGTACTCCAGCTATCACTTCCAGCCCCGTCCGACGATCACCTTTGTCAGCGGGTGTCCGCCGTGGCACACCAGGAATGAGTCCACTGCGCAAGACAAGGAAGTCGACTAACTGAGAGTGACAGCCGTCACACAGACATTTAAACATTGTACAGAACATACATGGCAGACTCAATCATCGGAAAGGTGTTGTTCTTGAGAGATCTATTGGGTTTTCAGTAGTTATCCAAGATCGGTTTTTAATATTAAATCACGAACTACAAACTAACAGACGAACTTTGCTTGGCGCAATAGTTTTAATATATTCTTACGAGATATTATTCGCAGTATTTTATTACTTTTTTGTTGTTTTTAGGTTTTAGATTACATTGAAGAGTAGTTTGAGACGATTAGGTAGGTTTTTATGAAATATAACCGATATGTAGATTAGATAAAGACAAATAATTAAAAGATTATGATCTTGGACAATTCCTTTGGAAGAGTTAAGTTCCATCTAGAACTACTTCATGTGTGCATTCATATTACGTACCTGTAATTAGCTCGAGACTGATCAAGTATCTTGAATCGGTGACGGATTTGCCGAGGTTTTTATTTATTTTGTGCATGTATCGGGTTTTATTTCCAAGTTACTACGTCTGATGGCTGATGGAGTGTTGTGTAAGATGCATGATCATTTTGAAGAAAATAAAATAGTATTTTAAACCAATTTTGCTGTGCTGTGAAAGTCTACTTTTGGTTTTATTGCCTAGCTGACCTGCGTTATCGAAGAGTTCGAGGAAAGTGCCATTGACAGAGAGGTCTGCCACGCACACCGACAACCATGAATTTGATCTTTGGCATTTTTATAACCATGTCATTACTATCACAAAATCATAGAAACAATGGTTGTTAAATTTGACAAATTGTTTGCGATTGTGCAGATAAAATCTGTTCCGGAATAGAGCGATTTATCAAACTTTCTATGGACAATGGAACAAAGTTGAACTGCCCGTCTTGTTTGTCGTGTACTTGTGTGTTGTGTTATGCGCCTGTCAATGTAAACCCCACCCTACCCAACCCCGGGGACGTATGGGACATTGTTGGGGGTTGATTGGGGCTTTGGCATGCTCTTTGGCCCGGTGTGGTGGGGGATTTATGCGCATTAGTGTATCGTTTTGCCAGCGGGGGTGGAGGATTAGTCATTAGTGTTTGTCAAACATACGTACAATTTTTAGTCACTTAGACTATTTTTCCTCTCGAATTCGTCGAGGTCACTCAGCGTGTGGTTTATCTGACAGATTGGTTATGAACGTTAAGTATAGGAGCAGTTTAGAAAGTTTATAACACGTCACGGTGCTAACATGAACTTTAGAATTTTAGAATTGTTTAAGTTAATCATTTGAATATGTAAATGGATATTTAAAATGCTATCAACTGTAGCTAATTATTAATTGATGCCCTAAGGTAATACTTGTATGTTTGGGTGTTATGGGCTAATATATATCGATATCTAGATTTGAGCACTCAAAAAAAAGTCGATTAGCTCTTAAGGGAAAGGAGCAGTTTTTTCACCGACTCCATTGATTTCCATCAGAAAGCAGACAATAGAGTTATTGTGAGCGGCAAGACGTAAACTTCCTTCACAATCCTCCGTGTTTCGATTTGTCTGTTCGCGAACGACACTGCTTTGACACTGCGGTGTTATGTCCAGTTTAAAGTATGTAGCAAATTTCCCAAAGCTCCTTACTTGCCCACAAGAACAACTGTCTGGGAATGAGGTGTGTTTGGTAAAGGAGAATGGCTCTGTGCAGCATGCAAGTTTTCTTGATACAGTATATACAGTTTCTGTTCTTGTTAGTAACTAGTTTGACCCGGGTTGTTCACGTTTGGCAGGGGGTTAGCCAGAATTAAATGCCCCGGTATGTGGGGCATTATCAAAGTTTGGTTTTGCTTGATGGCTACTGCCCCATACATCCCCCCGGGGGGGGTGGGGGGTCGCACAATGGGTCCAAACGGCTCTAAGCTACACAGAACACACAAATTCACGACTGGCAAGAGGTAAGTCAGCTTTGTTAGATATTCTTGGCAATATTCCACCATTTTAAGAAATAGAGTGCATTCCCAAAATAATCTTGTAAATCGCTCGATCACAAAAATAAAGACAAGTATCTTCTTCAAACGAACTCAAAAGAAAATAATTCTAGCGTCAAACTTGTTTAGAGCACGTCAAACATCTGGTTCTTCTCTTTGTGGAATGTAGAAAATTAACCGCACCAGTTCCGGATTAGTTACTTCAAAAAGAACTTGCGTAACAAGGATGGGCCGGAACGTCAACCAGAACGTTATAAAACAATATACTTTATTACACGGTACAGTGACTTTACGTGGAAATGCAACAAGTTGCCTACCTGTTCACCAACTTTTTTAGAAAACAGAACGTCAAAAGCTCAATTTTGTGGTTTTCTGAGAATGTAAACTCTTTCAGTCATTGCAATCTTTGTGCGGCTTCAAAACTGAAGTTTCTAGTTTTCGTGTTCCCACACATTCACGCAAAATTCAAAAGTAAAGAATTAATTATACAAACAAAAAATAGGAAAACGGGATCTTAAAAATCCAGCAGTCGTCTTCATTGACGTTTACAATTTGCGTAAGGTTCCAATAAACAAAATAAAAACGCTTTCATTTGAAACAAAAGTTGCAGCATTTTTCAAACTACAAAACAAGTTAGATTGAGAAACTGAAAATAAAATTAATGTTGCTATTGCCTCGAAGGAAAATAAAAATTTCTTGATTGGATCTTTCCATTTTGTGTTAACAGCAAGAAGAGGTTCTATATTAGCTTTTCCCTTTCTTATCCGAACGGAAGCGCTTCTTCAGATATGTAAGTTGAGAGTGATATTTGATGTGTGGCAGTCAATTTAAATGTTTACTGAAATAACCTCGTGTGGTTTGCTCAAAAAATCAAGCAAAAAGCTTAACTCAATTAGGGCCGTTGACGCCCCTGAGAAACATCTTTGCAGGTTAGCGCAAATAATTTTACGAAATTACGTTCAGACTTGCATCAGCTTGGGACTCCGACGTCGTACTAGATTTCGCTGACTGGACCTAGTTAGTGAATTGTTCTTGTTCAGTTACCACCAAGCAATATCAGACATCATCACTCGTGCAGCACGCCGTAACATAGCAACAAATGGCTGACCAACAATAAATATCAGTGATGTCAGTCTATGATAATATTAGCAGTCTTGTGTTCAAATCTGTTGTCAGGAAGTTGTTGCTACCTTAATTCCGTTCGGTTCAAGAGCAATCTCATGGCGCTAAGAGAAGTTGCTTCCGGTGAAGTTGCCCGTGACTGAAGTGAAGGCAAGAAAAGGAACTGACGACTTGAATAGGCCCTTTGCAGCTAGAGTACGTCACACGGTACAAAATATGTCTAACTGGAGGGCAAAAAAATGTGCAATACTCCAAAATAAAACACAATTAGAAAAGTGTGAGTTTTCTTTGTTTGACGTTTCCCAGTGGAGGCTTCTGCATTTTGCTTTTACACATTTTTTTGCCCTCCAGTATGGCGAATTTTGTAACATGTGATCTCTAGCTGCAAAGGGCCTGTCTGATGCGTCTTTTAAACTGTCAAGTTTGTTAGTGCCTTAACAGTTGCGACTGATACCAGCAGTACTATTAAACAAACAAAACCAACAAGCAATACACCAATAAACAGTTAAATACTAACTAGTAATATTTATGACAAAATACAGACAATACTAATAAAAATTAAATACGAGCCCACAATGATTCGTTGTTGAACGAAACCGTAATCAGTCGAGTTCAGGTCAATTTGATATAATTTACATAAAGGACCTCGCAACTTTTTCAAAATGGTTGCTTGATTTCGTTTTCTTATTGCCACTTTATTTCACAAAACAGAGTGTAAAACTTAATTTTGTAAGATATTGTGTTGTACTCTCTGAACTTCTTCCAAGCCGAATACTGTAGTAGAACTTTATCACAAAGCAAATTAGTGGTGGAAAGTTTTATTTTAGAAAATTACTTATCAATACAGTTGCATAACTCAATTGGTAGAACTAACTCGTGCTTGTCATTCGATAAACGTGTGGGCGTGAAGGTTATTCGGGTTTGATACCACATGAGCCAAAAAGAAGAAATTTATTACAAAGCAAATTAGTTCTGGAACTTTTTATCTCAGAAAGTTGCTTATCAGTGTAGTTGTATAATTTAATGTCGAGTACGCGAGATCGATGCAATTGAGTACTAACATTTACTCGTGCCTGTCGTATACGGTAACCTGTGTGGACGAGAAGATTCTAAAGAAAGGTCACATGGTGTAGTTTGGGAAAGTCATTCGGGTTCAAAGAATAAATGGTACGACCACACAAGTCGTTGTCAGATAACTTTCTAATTTATTAATCATACTGGTTGGCCTACGGCCTTTTAGGAAGCGTTTTATAAATCAGTTGGCAAAAACAGAAGTTGTTTTTAAGCTGACTACAAATTGGCAAGTCATAAAGAGATTGAGCCCATAGGATTTGTCAGTTAAAAAATGTGCCCGGATATACAATAAATCGTGACAACTGCAGTTGACACTTAACACTAAAACTTCTCAGTGAACCTTAACACTTCCCCCTGCAGTAAAAAATCATCCAGAGTGACGGAGTTTCATGTGACAGAAAAAACGAGAGAAAATGAATCCAAAGTGATATCGAAGGAGCAGCTAGTATTTAATACCTAGAACTTTATTGCATTACTTTCTAAGAAACCCTATTATTTTGCATAGTTGCTTGACTGAATTTCATCAGCTAATATCTATTTTGCAAAAAACATAGATTTAGAAAATGCAGGAAAGCTTTTAAAAATTGTATATGCAGTTTGACGTTCTAATTTTATTAGTTAGTTCTTACATAACGACCTTTATAGGAGTTCATAAAATATAAAATGTATAGTATAACATAACAATGAATAAAGATCTTATAGGAGCTCAAGGTAAAGGAGAACATTGTTCAAATAGTTTTGGATGACCGTGCACGGACTTGCGGAAGTTGATTTCTTGACCTGTATCTCTGAATTGCGGGGGAAGACCATTAAAAAAGCTATCTGTAAACAAAACAAAACAAGCAATTTACTTACCCTATGCTGAGTCAGAACCGCTGATACAAATAGAGCATTTTCAAGCAAAGCTACAGTTGTTGGCAGAACCTTCCAGGAGAGAATTAACAGTTGGGTGGCACAAGATGGCTACTGCCTGGAAACTAAATGGCGTTGCTGCATGTGGTCAACGCGGAAACTCGTACAATTCTCTCAGACAGAGTTCTGCTCCTATAGCTGTAGATGGCATCGGCGGTGACTTACTTTCTAGTTTCATGAAAGGCTCAACCTTTGATCAACTTAGTGGCTTCGGCAGCGAGCAGATCTTCTATCAAACGGCTATAGACTTACCAGACCAAAGCTTAGAAGGGATGACTAATATTATGGAAATGGAACGGTTTGCAAACTCGGGAACAAATCATTTACAGTTTCCTGCTACCTTATCATCTCCAGTATGCCAAGTCCCATGTAGTTTACCAACGTTTGACTCGTGCATTGATAGCTGTCCTGTTTTTGAAGAGACGAAGTATGGTTGCACGTCAGATACAAAAGAAGCCAACAATATATTTGGAATGGAGCCATGGTTTGACCAGAAGGAGCCATCCAATGTGTTCGAAGATGTACAAGCTTTGATAGAAGCCAGCATTCCGTGCCAGAAAGAGACTAGCGCAATTGTTCAACTCAGTCCCTCAACACGCTCAGAGAGGGAGATCAAAAATGGCAGTTGTTCCAAAAGTGCAACAAAGCGAAGGAAGAAGACAAGCGTAACGACGAAAGATGAAAAGTATTGGGAGCAACGGAAGAAGAACACTCTCGCAGCAAGAAGGACACGACAAACGAAGCGAGAAAAAGAGTTGCAAACCGAACAGAGACTTGAATTTCTTGAAATAGAGAATACAAGACTCCGCCTGGAAATAAGCTGTTTGAAGGAAGAGAACAAGAACTTTAGACAGAGACTTATCAAATTTGTAAAGGAAGCTACAATTGTGGTAGCACGCACACGGTAGTGCAAATTGTTCATCACAAAAACTCTGTCGGATTTAAGTCTGCCGCGACAGGAAATCTTTGTTACTGAATTACACTTTATTTTTGACATAAGTTCGCTTTAAAATAAAATGTTAAAAAAATTTTAAAGCTATAAAAGTTTAAAAGTTTCTTTGAACCTAACGCTTTTGACATAAAATATTATGATTAAATACCCTGAAGATGACTTTTATGTCGAAAACGTTAGGTTCAAAGAAACTTTTAAACTTTTATAGCCTTAACAATTTTTAAGTACCCTGAAGATGAATTACACTGTTTTGCTTTGAGATTGCATCAGAAAGGAAGATGATTATGGTTACGAGTGAAACTAAACAATTTGTAATTAAACGCATCAACTAGGTTCTGGCCAGACAAACAACCAGTGGTAAACCAGTGTTGTTTCTAAATTATAACAAAAGTTTTTTTTTTTAACAAACTCACGGCCGTGTTGGTACAACACGTAACTCAAGTTACTTTTTATCTATATATCTATACGTATCAGACTTTAATGCAGGTCAAATAAAGTCATCATTTATTATTATTATTATTATTATTATTATTTATATTATGATTAAGGTTTTGATTATTATTACTGTTATTTTTGGTGTTGTTGTCGTTGTCGTTGTTGTTAAAAATATTTTTATTATTATCATCATGAAAACGATTTCAACCAATCACAAGCTAGATCACTGTCCCGGTGTCCGGTAACTCATGAACAGTTTGTTTCTGATAAACTAGTTTATTTAAGAAATGGTCCATGCATGGCGTGCGTCTATCGAGTTATGGATGCACGTGGGAATTTGGGAGAGCACGAGAGAAGCGTTAGAGTGACACGAGGCGACTGAGCCGAGTGATTCTTTAGCTTCTCGTGCGCTCTCCCAACTTCCCAAGTGCATCCATAACTCGATAGACGCACAATAAAGTATGGACCATTTCTTTTAGAACATTGCCTTTGTCACTTTAAGCATTTTTTATAAGAAAAAATGCACGTAAGCTGATAACGTACAAACTCCTAAACCGTTCTGAGCATTTTTATTGGTTGAACGCGATCACGCGATTTAATAGATGCACGGGCGTGCGTCTATCGAGTTATAGATGCACGCTCGCGCCATACAAAAAGCGCGCGAAAAATTGCCAGCTAATAATACTTTACCGTACAGTTCCCCGCACACAAAGTCTTTATATTAGCGGCCGTTCATTTATGTATCTAACATGACGTATCTCAACTACCGAAACATCGCATCGAATATATTTTATATAGTCTGTGGTGGTATGAGTTCACTTCTCGTGATTTCAAATTACAGCAAATGTATGGGATCAAACAGCGTATCACTAGTTATGGCAAATGCGTATTATATCTCCTCGAACTTTACGGATCGTCTGCCTGCGTACACAGAAGGAATCAAACAGCGGTGACACAGGGATTGAAGTTTACGTACACTACTGTCACAGTGTTGTCCACACTAATGTCACAGCAGTGGATGGTAGTGTCATTATTTTGACAACGGTGTACTTAGCTGCACTGTGACAGCAGTGGACTAGATAGTGCACAGGCAGCCCAAGCTTTGATACCAGATGTATTCTTCGAAACTATAAGACTTTGTATTGGGATTTAGTGGAGAGTCGAAATCATAAGACTTTTCTAAGGGGAATTTAGCCGAATTTCAAAAATCAAGAATATTGCAAATAGAGTGTACCTAAACTTTGAGTTCCCATTGTATTTTTGTGTTGTTTTCATTATGAGTGCGATCTGAGGCCGTTTGACGTGATTTCCCTGAAGAAGTGTTCCCCGTAACGGGCTCGGATCGCGCTCAAAATGCATACAACACACAAATACAACGGGAACTCGAGGTAGGTACACTTAATTTGCAATACTCTTGATTTTGAAATTCGGCTAAATTCCCCATACAAAAGTCTTACAATTTCGACTCTCCACTAAATCCCAATACAAAGTCTTATAGTTTCGAAGAATATATCTGGTATCAAAGCTTGGGCTGCCTGTGGATAGTGCTAGCACTCCTTAGCTTGACAGTGGTGACACTAAAAGCGCTGTGACAGCGGTTACAACTGATAGCGCTGTGACAGCAATGTTCACACTGACAACTGACAGTGCTGTGAAAGCTAAGCTCACACTAGTGATATGCACACATCGCTGTCACAGCGGTGTCAATTGTCGTCGCTGTGGCAGCGCTAGCGCTGTCAGTTGCCATCGCCTTAACACTAATTTGCACAACGTTTTTCCAGCGCCGTCACTACCAATGCTGTCCCAGCGCTGTCACTATCAGAACTGTAACTTGGTAGCAGCACCACCGCTCTCTTAACGATGTGCACACCAGTGTTCAACCGCTGTCTATTAGCGCTTAAACCGCTGTGGGTAATTCTCTAACATTTCGTATCAATTTGTTTTCCATTAATTCCAATTGCAAAGGAATCTCACTTTTTGTTTCTTTGTGTTTACCCTGACTTGCTGTCATGTCTGGATTGAAGGTAGTTTGACGTATCGATAATCAATCAAGTTTATCAGTGGGGTTCCGTCTGCCGGACTCTTCCTCCCTATTGTTCTGGTCCAGCCTCCTCCGCAGGCGTCTCCTGTGGTCATTTTTTTTTACGAAAGTTGCCGGAAACTGTGAATGATGGCAGATGAGGGCTATATTATGGCGACGATGGTAATTGATAGCAGTGGGGATCGTGTCTTAGAAACGACAACTGGAGATGCCTGCGGAGGAGGGTAGTTCTGGTACCAGTATGGGGAATTAGTTCCCAAGTTTGGCTGGGAATGTGCGAATCCAGTTTATAAGTTAGACACGGATACGCAACAAACTTGCAATTGAACTGACTTGTGACTTTTTTTAATTTCTATTTCGCAATTTGAACTACATGGCATTAGACATGTACTTAGTTTTATTCGGTATTTGGCGCCCTTCGAGGGAGCCACCAGCAAAAGTTAAATTTGGCTGAACAAAATGTATACATCAAAAACTATTTGTCTTCTCTTTCGTATATATTATTTTCTCCATAGCAAGTCATTGCGTGTAACTTTGTACTTTCTGAAAGATTGATATCTCATGACACACGCTGCTTCAAGAACATTGACTGTGGCTAGAATGGCCGAAATATCAACAAGTTAACAACTATTTTTTAGATGAAAACAACAACAGCAAAACAAACTGACATTTTGACGTTGATTTTTCTCGGCAATATTTATCTGGTTCTTATTTTTTAATAAATGTGAACGTTTCACTGGGTATAGGGGAGATCTTTCCCGTAAAATGTTACATCATTGGTGATGTGATGTTTAGTTATATTTGTAAGAATAAATATAAAGGTGTTGCTAATATCTGATCATCTATTTGCAAAGCATGTGTTTAGCATATTGTCAGTTTAGCAGTTCAAGGGCGGCAAGGTACCAACAATCTTTATGTATGTTCTCCTCAATCCATCATCGAAAAACCAATCCATTTCATCCATTACAAAAACTGGGTCACTTAATTAAAAGCCAGTCTTTAAGAAGAAACATTGATTTAAAATAAGATGGAAATTCCGTGACCACAGCAGCCGATTAACTTCCCTTTCCATTGATGACCGTTTTTCAGTCGTTACACTTGATGCTTTTTAAAATTGATGTTTTTATCCTTGCATTCCATGATCGTTCGATTCCCGGTCTTTATCTCTTCCTTTTCTGTATACTTCTTTTTTGTTGTATACCATTTTGACTAAATTACCCACTATTACGTACAAACATAGCCAGACCTTTTGACAAACGATGTTTATGTCTTTAATCTAAAATTTGAACGGCCTTAAGCTCTGCGATAACCAAACCTTTTCGGGACAGTCGTGCGAAAAGCCACAAATTATAGACATACATTCGCCGTTGAAAATAGGAGAACTTAACCGCCCTTGAGCGTTTTTGCTCACTTTCCAGCAAAAAAGAACATAAACAGTAATGGGTACTAAAATGTAAACGTTCTCACACGCACAGCTTGCGACTGATATCTACAAGAGTTCGACAACTTTGTGCTTGTTAACTTTTAAAAATTTCAACTCTGTAATGGACAGTTTTGGTCTGTCTATAGCTAGCTGTGCATTCCTGTTTAAAAAATACGCTTGGTCACGTGAAATCCTTATGGTTCATGGCAACGTGATGAAGAACTAATGCCCCCACTAGTCACGTGGTAGCCACGTGGTTACTCTCAGCTAGACACGCGGAAAGTGCGTGCTTGTCACCAGTTAAATGCGAGTACCACGCGGTTAACACAAGGATGTCTTCATTCAGCAACGGTGATAAATTTGTTTTCTGTCTTGCTGTGTGACTGAATCAATAGAAAATGAAATTCTGTCACTTCAAATGTGTTATGAACGGTAAGGTTCTGTCTGCACAACCATTCTATAGCAGCAACTTGTACATTTGCTTGAATGTTAATGGCCTTTAACAACTGCTCATTTTGTGGTTTTATAACCAGCCTCAATTCGACCACCAGTCGTTTTTCTCCGCGCCGGCACTTTTTGCTTCTAGCAGCTGTAACTGTTCCTGCTCTCTTTCAGTGTCCTTCTTCTCTTTGTTTTCACCGTCACCATCATCTCCACTATCGTCGTTGTCGCGCGGAGCTTCTGAACCTTCCGGAGGTCCGTTCCCCGAGTGTTCAGCATTTCCTTCAACTTCTTTCCCAACGGTTATAACTAAAGTGAAAAAGGGCAAGCATTTTAGTGCGGGTTTCACCCCGGGGTTTCACTTTAACTCTTGCGAAATCATAACCATTCATGTTTTTATTCAATCTTTGCATGTCCACAGGGAAAGAAGAACAGTTGCCGCTTGTTCGCGGTTTTATTTAGATTAGAAAATGTTCAGATAAAAATAGGTTTGCGTCGATTGCAATTTTGCGATCCAAGGGAAATACAAAATTAATCCATTGGCGTTTTGATTCCCAACTTTGGTTTTTTCTTGTCTTCAAGGTTCTAAAGCTCGGAAGTTGTCAATTGCAATTCCGAACAACTTGACTCCGAAGGCATCGGTTGATTTCAATCGAAAGTTGTTAAAATGCACCCAAGGAGTTCAACTCCTACAACTTACCTAATTTCTGCAATTCTACGTAGAATTTTAAAGAAACAGACTTCTTTTTTATAACTGATTTTCGATGAGACGACGTTGTTTTCGAAATTTCACCAAACTGCGAGGGAAAATATTTCTCAACAGAAGTTGTTTGTTCAACGGTCATTGAACGAATGCACAGTACGCCAATTTATTTTCCTGTTCTGTGCATCTTCTGAGCCCGCGCCAAGTAGTAGCAGTAGTAGTAGCAGTAGTAGTAGTAGTAGTAGTAGTAGTAGTAGTAGTAGTAGTAGTAGTAGTAGTAG
>JAOBYE010601188.1:0-12299 GCA_025403585.1 Parazoanthus swiftii
TTTCAAATGGCGTTTAAAACCCAGGAAACACGTTTTAGACAAACTAATTTTCAAAATTTCCCGGGGGAGCATGCCCCTCGACCCCCCTAAAAGGCTCAAACCTTCGGCTCTTGGTGGTGCCCCCCCAGTTTTCCAAGGCTTGCTACGGCCCTGTAACAAACAATGTTTTAACGAGAGACAACTCAAACAGAGATACTGCAGAATTATGTGTTACTCCCCGAAATCATCACTGCAGCCTATTATACCAATAGTTAAAAGGAAATCATTCTCCAGGCATTTTTCTTTCATGCCTCTTTTTATCCCAAACATTTTGGAAGAAATAAAATATTTGAGACAAGGGTGACACAGTGACTTGCTCGCTGTCATCAACTTGTTTAAAAGAGTTACGAAGAATTACACAAAACTTCAACAACAGTCTAGAAAATTACAACAAGATCGTTTAAGTATGGTTCTCAAGTCACTACTGTTGCCTGCAAAAGCGTGGTCAGCAAGCACCTTACCAAATACTTACCCCGAGTGCTAGCAGTCTGAGTCGGCCCCTGTCTGCTGGGAGCTGGGCTTAACTGCTGCTGGTGAGGGTATGGTTGTCCTGGCAACGGAGGTTTACTATGCTGCTGACCAGCAGCTCTTGCAGCACGTTGATGCAGAAGTGAGGACCGCCTCATGTTGATGCTGTCATTGGAGCCATAACGTCTCAGGCCATCGTATGAACCATATCTTTTTAATGTTGGAGCTGCCACAGTGTTAAAACCTGCAGTAGGCGTGACACTTGCTGACCCTTTAACATAACCATGTGGTGTGGTGTGTTGGTAACCCGGCAAGACTGGACCGGAGGCCGTCCTTGAGCAACGAACATCAATTTTGTTAACACATGAATCTGATCCAGCAGACTGTGTACTCTTGTGATTCAAACAAACCCGAACTCTGTCCCAGAGATAGTTGATCTCATCATCTGTGGGTGTCCGATCAAGGGACACTGAGCGCTTGAGGTGAGAAGGTGGGGAGTAATTAACATGCTGTGTGTGTGAAGCCTGCATATTGCCATGGGCTGCACTATTTCCACCCCAAGCCTCCATCCCAGCTGTGTAGGGAACATAAGCACTAGTTCTATTGTTTGATGGAGAGGCTTTTGGATACACCACATGCCCCCCCTGCTGTGAATCAGGTCGACACATATATCCACTGGGGCCTGAAGGACTGGATACATTTCCAGCGGATTGACTTCTCTGCATGTAAGGGGGACTAGAATCTGTTACTGTCCTTCTATCTGACGTATATATTTTTCTCTGTTTTTCGCTATTGTACGGTAGACCTGAAGAACTGTACTGCATTATTGACTGCCGAGAGTAAACCTTCGATGGCACAGACCCAGGGTTGTGCACTCGCCGTGAAGCACTGTAGATACCAGATTGAGGCTGTGACTCATGAGCATTCAACTGGTTATCATAGTCCGCAGGCTGAAGGAGGTTTGTAGGAGTACTGTGGGCATTCCTATGATCATGTTCCCCCTGGTCTTGCCCTTGGCTAGGTACTAATGACTGAGCACTGTTAAGGCGACTCTGCAAACTGATCTTATCCATATCCTCCATAATGCTCTTCATCACTTGATCATCATCAACAACAGTATCTTGGTCTTTCTTGTTAACTCTTGCTCCCTTCTGCATGTTTCTCGGAGAACCAGTCTTCGCTCTACTGTTGTAATTTGGGACTCTTTTCCTTGAAATCTGTTTTCCTGTCTTGTCCCTAGCAAGCCATGTGGTAGACTGCTTTGGACCAGTCGGCTTTGCCCCTGTTGGGGGTTTCTTGTTAGCATTGCCTTTTTGTAACAATCTCATTTTACCAGTCGCAGAATTACTGGTCTTTTCTGGCCTAGTTTCCACATTACAGCTTACGCTTTGCTTCTCATTTGGAGCAAACTCTGAAAACGGAACTTGTTCACTTCCATCAACAAACCACGCCATCTTATTACTAGTTTTGTTATCAACAGGTCTACTTGGCGCTGCATGAGAACCTTGTACAGCCAACAACTGGTGCGACAACTCATGCTTACCTTGATCTAAAGAAGCATTTGAGGTGAAAGGAGAACTGATGGGCTTTACAACTGTACTTGTTGAAACAGTTGACGGGTAGTAAATCCCTGGATTCGCTTGAACTCCAGCTGACATCGTAGAAGAAGAGCCAACGATTCTAGCACCTAAAACTGGTTGGTTTTGAGGTGACACTGTTTGGGAGATAATGTCCGGTTTTGTTGTGGTTTGCTGCAACACAGTTGACTGTAAAGTTCCTGGATGAGCTGGTACATTCACAACTGAGTGGGAATACATTCTAGATGTTCCAGTTGAAACGGCTGCGGATCTTGGGTGCCAGTTTTGGAAGTAAAGAGCATTGTTCGACACCACATTGTATTGTAGTGGTGCTGCAGTTGGTTCACTGTCTTCCACTGTACGAACAGTAGACGTTTGGTAACTTATATTTCCCTCCTCTTGAATTGAAGTGGCACCATTCCTTACCATGCTGCTATCAGAGGCAAAGGTCTGTTTTGACTCGAATGCAAGGAAATTCTGTTGCTGGGAATGACTACTTGGCAAATACTTAGTAGAGTTTGTACAAGCTGGAATCGCAACTCCAGCAGGAGATGCAAACGTGACATGGTTGATACATGGACTAGGGATACTGTCTACAGGTGAAATATCACCATGCCTGTATTCTGCTGCTTCTGGGACATCAGTCACTTCTCTGCTGCTATGCTGAGCAACAGAGGAAGGACTTGTGAAAAGGTCCACTTGTGCACCATCACTTTCATTTGCTGGGCAGCTTTCTGATGTACCATTTGATACTCCCCTCTGAACACTGCTGTCAGATTCATCTAAGCTGTCACTAAGGATTTCTAAGCTGTCTTGGATGGAACTTCCACTACTCCCAACATGCAAAGGTGGCGTCTGAACAGTAGAACCCACATCACAGTCAAGTGTGTTAGGCTCAACAGTTCCAGTTTTAGAATCTGTAAAAGAATGATTAACACTATTTGCAGAATGATAAGATTGGTTTTTATCAGCTATAGCTGTACTTGATGTATATATCACTTGATTCTTCACCACTGAACCAACAACAGTTTGACTTCTACTAATGTGTGTGCTTGGAAAACCTGTCATACTTTGCTCAGTATACTTCACGCTTGCTCCTGGGAAGCCATTTACTTGAAGTGATAACTTTTCCTGTCCAGTTCCTTCTTGATTTGGTGTCATACGTCTTAGGATACTGACACCAGCCGTATTAGAAGCTATACTCCCAGTAAAGGAGGGTATGAATTTGGCACTTATTGGCTCTTTCTGAGTGTCAGCATGTGTAATCACTTCAATATTCTTTACCATAACTCCACTATGCACCTTTGGGGAATTACGTTCCACATTTTGAGCTGAGGTAGTCCTTGGTACCGAAACTGAGCTTGCAACTCTAGAATCTGCTGATGGTGAGGGCACGGGTGCTAGCACTGAAGTAGTGTCAACAGATTCTGGAGTGGCACCTGACTGTTGTTGGGCCAAACTTTGATTGTACAGGTTGATGTAATGCTTGGTGCTCTGTTTCTCATGAGTTACCAGCTGACCAACCACACCATCATCAAACTCAATACTGTCACAAAACTTGACCCTTCGTCTGCTTGCAGAGTTGGCTTTCTTAGTCTTTGTTATAATTATTCCTGGCTGTGTTGTTGGAGTCATCCCAGAGCCTGCTGGAACTGCTTCATTCCGCTGCACCTCATCAAGACTGTCCAAGCTTGTTAGACTCCCTGCCGGTGAATTCCTACCCATTGTAGTAGGCAATGCTCCTTCAGTTAGCTGCTCATTTGAGCCATAGTTCATGAAAGCCAATTTTGGTGCCGCGTTTTTACCAAATGCTTCTTGCCTTAGTCTTTCCTGTTCAGCTACCATGAGCTTCTCAGCTTCAAACTTGTCTACACCATTGTATAACGGATTGAGATTTTGGTTTAAATCTGAGATAACATCATGCTTGCTGGCAGAACCAGCTGCTTCAACATGGAAGTTACCATGGTTGGTTTCAGCACAACCCGAATGCATTAACTTTGAGCCACTTGGGTCCAGTTCGCCATTACAAAGTGAGTGCTTAGCTCCTAAAACATGTCCTGGTCCAACAACGCCATTCAGATTTCTATATTTAAAAGTTGGGTTGTGATTAGCAGCAGTATAGACACTGTCCTGAGTAGGAATACCAGAGTTATGGACCAATTTTAGTGCTCCATCTAAGCCCACCACGGGCGTGGTCCCTTGCTGTGGCACTTGTTGGCCATTATGGATTTCTACAATGTGCCCTCGCACTACTCGCACACCATCCTGGATGTTGGATGACTGATCTACCAAATAGAAATGGCAGCCTTAGTTATTCTTATATTCACACATGTGATAAATTTTTCTATATGTAGCATTATTCATGGCTGTTTATAGTTATCTACTAGTATGGTTAGTGAGGGTTAAGGATGACAGTATGAGGCAAGAGGTTGCCTCCAGCCATAAAGAACTTTGTTATGTTTGACATTTGAAAACATTCAGCTCCTTTGGATTGTACTAACTGTTCTATGCTCTGTTGAACTATGGACAGATTTTGATTCAATCCTGAATGTTTTTTACTATAATTAGTATGCTAATGAGGCAAATGTAAACATTGAAATCCACCTATACAGTCATGTAGCTAGTAATTATGTTCAACAATTGTATTATTAATGCAGATCTGCTAAACTTGTATTACTGGTATTACCACACGGCTCTATTAACAAGCATCAAACATTTTATAATATTCTAAATAAACAGATAGTTACGCACTACCATATTCTGTGAAGTACAGGTATACACATGAAATTTCCTGGAATGAGTTCTTACCTTGTAACTGGAGAGTGATATCACTTGCTGGCTTTCGGCTCTTCCGCTTGTGGGAGTTCTTTTTCTGAAACCTCTGTGTTGCCTCCTGTTGTTCTTTCCTCCTCTGAGCAAGTGTGTCTTTTCTTTGCTTCTCCTCGTCTGCCTCTTTCTTTCTCTTCCTATCTTCTAAGGCTCTAAAATGTTGAAAAACAGCCAGGTTGAGATTAAAGGAGAGCTTTACTTTAACTGGTGAGTAACTAAACTGCAGAGGAGAATTGAAAATAACAGACGGGTACCTAAAGCTACCAAACATGTGAAGACTGCAAATGGTAGAGAACTAACCTATGCGACAATTTAAAAGAACCCAGTTTACAAAATCACAAAGTCCCCAATAAAATATAATATACAATTAATGCTCTAATAACCCCCCCCCCGGAGGAGGGGCTTATTTAAATTAATTTCACGCCTTCTGGAGGGGGGGGTCTTATTAGAGGGCTTATTTAAAACTGCCTGATAAAAAGGAGTCACTATTACTTTAAACAAAATTTCACATATATCTTTAATGGTGCAAGCAATTCAATGTTGCCTTTCTTATCTTCGAAGCAAGCAATAATCTTGGTCATGATAGTATCACATTGTTTTACCAACAAAAGTATTAAACTGAAGCAACCAAAAAACATCTTTACAGGATGGCAGCAACTGGTAAGGCCCTGCAATCTGTGAAGTCTACGCCACAACTGTGCCCGCTTTACTGTTTGTTTTGGACTTAATTTTTTTGAGGGGGAGAGGGGCTTATTAGAGAGGGGGGCCTTATTACAAATTTTAAGCTCCAGGGGAAGGAGGGGAGCTTGTTAGAGAGGGGGCTTATTAGAGAGAAGGACTTATTAGAGAATTTATGGTAGATATAAAAGCGAAAAAGTTAAAATATTGTTTACACAAAAAAAAACAGTACAAAAAGGTGTACCCAGAGATTCAATTAAGGGGAGTGCATTCTACTCTCCTCTCCCTTCCCTGCCATCAACATGGCTGAAAGCTTTTGTCAGCTCACTTCTAAGTTCACTTTTAATCACGGAATTGGTAGACTAACATCTTGTTACATAAAGTTCAGTTTTGCATACTTTGCAATCATTTTGTTAGAATGAGGCAAGAATGTTAGCCTCTTGGGTTTGTAGACAACAAGCAGACACCAAACAAGTTTTTAAGCCAGAACAAACTTCTTTTGATCAGTTTACACAAACTTCCAGCTTTGCATATATAATTATGCAACTGAGGTGGTAATAAACTAATTTTGACAAAAAAATAGTTATCAATGTTATATATTGTTTTAAAACAATATCGAACTATTCAAAAGCTTCTTTGGACTCTCAAAACTGACTTGATTTTTGACTTCATCCAAATTTAACAGCATTTGGGATTTTTTATCTAATTATTCCAAAACCATAGCCACCATTGTCCAAATGGTTATTACACATTATACAAAATTAACTTCAAAAGTTTTAGGACCACAAACAAACAAGGTTGACAAGTCTGCCTTGTCCAGAGTTTCATAGGCGCATGTACATGTCTATTTTGACAGCTCTACAAGGTCGACTTCTAGAATGATTCTGATTGGTTCAACTATTGCCATTTTTAAACTGGGCAGAATTTGGCTGACAGGCCCTTAATTTGTGGATCATTCTTTGGCCTCCCCACTCTCTCATTTTGCTCAGCATCTGAGGCAAAGAGCACCTGCTTTGCAGGCTAGCCTCAAAGCAAATTAAAGTTTGTAAATAAATGCAATCCCTCATAATTTTAATACCTGTCCAACATTATTAAACACTCTAATGGCTGGGTATGTAATGTGTGCTTTTTCAAGTACAGAAATAGAATTTAAGACATCTCAAAACATTTATTCACTGACTTTTAGGACCTAAGTTCCTCAAAAGGCACTGACCTGATGTATATATATTTGTCAAGAGAAGCAAACTAAAGTAAAACTTCCACACATGATTTTTAACTACTAATCAATATTAAGTAGATAAATTAGATTAGTTGCTTTCTACATTGTCAGCCTTTACTTTTAAGATAAGAAAAGATTAATTTAAAATAAATTATGTGCTATTTTCAAGGTCTTTCAAGGACCAAAGTTACAACTATTAACTAACCATAATTTATTCTTGGGTTTTCAAATGTTCTTTTTCTTGAAAAATAAAAATAAAATTAAACCCTGATTCAATAACTAAAGGTAAAATCATGAAGAATTATCGCATAAAGCTGTAAATCTTTAATCAAATTTGCAATGCCTACTTTAAAATTCTTGACAGTGAGATACTGATTTTAACTGCAAACCAATTAATCTATAACTATGGGACAGAAAGATTTTTTATATCAACTGTTACCATGACAACCTTCTTACCTTCTTCTCCTGTTGGTTTCCCTTGATAACTCCTTGGTCCTCTCTTTCCAGTATGCCGTCTCCTCACTGCCTTCTTCCTTCAGTTTCTCAATGCGCTCCCGGTTCACCACCTTGTACTTTTCACTATGGAATTTTAGTTAAGGTACAGCACTTGTCTGACAACAGATTTGACAACAAAGGATTCCTTCTTCTAAGACTGTACATGAATAACATCGAATCAATTAAAGATTATGTTATATTGTTTGATGAAAAAAATGCTAAATGAAAATCTAAAGTGAACCAGTTTACAGGTCTTGCTTTGTTCTCTCATCTTTACTGATCATGGCTTCCAGTCATGAACGGAATGTAATCATTTAACCCAGGGATAAGCCTGGGCAAAGGGGTTAAGGGTAATTTGAACAATTTATCCAAAATATCCTTCCATCTTGGCTAAAATGTTAGACTTTGGACTAAGTCTTGACTTGCCCTACTTTAACTGCAGAATGTTTATGCATTCCTCTTTCTTAACTCTAATGTACTCTTGAATGCTGTTGATTTTCAGAGAATTTTTTTTCTTGAATTTACCGTAAGTAAGTTTGGAGTAAATATTTTTTGGGCAAATGCCAGTTCCTATACTAAATGAGGAGTGGCACATGCTGGCTTAGGAACAGCACTGTGTTATATAACACTGTTTTTTTCCTTTTTAAAAATCTCCCTACAGTATACATGTACAACTCCCTACCGGTTACCACCAACAAAATTAAGCAATAAACTACCCTTGACCAATTCCATTGCAGGTTAGGAACACAAAATATATTATCATATGCATATCAAGATTTATGCGCAAAAAAGCCAACAGATAAGAAAAGTCCATTCACACTGAAGAAGACATGATTGTACATTTTTGTCACTAGTCAGTTGTGAAAAGTACCAATCAGAGAGCAGATGCGGCTTGCTTTCACTAATGACAAAAAGTTTATTTGCTATTAAATTTTTGTTTCATGCAGCAAAAAAATGGAACATGTCTCATATTCTCAGTGGATTTTGTGATACACTGTAAAGTAAAGCAACAGTTTCGATTGAGTCTAGTTCAATTTTCCCGGAAAACAGCAAGATGACACGAACTGGCTGAACTGAATGATTCAACTTGACAACCAAATTCAACTGACAAGAAAGCAAGCGGGGCAAAAGGTTCTCTCCCTCTTGATTGGAGCTGTGAATAGCAGAGGACACATTTCAATCAACCAACACTCTGAATCCGTTACCAGCCCTCTCAATAAAAGGGGAAAATCCAAATCCTCAAAAATATAATGAATCAGGCTATTTAACTCTGATTCAGACTCAAACTAGCAAGCCAAACTTCAATAGTTCAGACCAGCAGCACCACTGGTTAGTCTTCTACTTTAGTATTCCAATCATACTATTAGTACTGAGATATTTTCTTAAAGTGTTCAATTGTTTATCTTAAGAGTGAAAGTTTGTCAGGAATCTGTTTCAGTGCAACATGTTTTCTTGGAGTTTGTTTTTCAAAGACATAAATCTATTTTTTCTTTATCTGATGGCTTTTTAAATTAAAAATCTTGTCGTGAATATAATAAATAAGATACCTCACAGTTAGTTCGCTTGCACAATTTTTATTCACTTGTAGCGATATATCAGAAAACACTCTCACTCAAGGACTTGTGTGAGCATTTCTGACACATTACTATAACTTGTGAATAAAAATCGTATGCACTCACCAGCCGTGAAGTTACCTTTAGTAATTATTATTGCACATACTTAGAAAAAAATTTTAAGTTAGTACATGATATTCTTGCATTACAAGTTAGTTAATTTATTTTTCTTTTATATTTTAATCTACCTTTTTGACAAGCCTGGATGCTATTTTAAAACAGGTTCATCTTTACTAAGTATTGCTAATCTAAAACTTAGTTTTAAATGAACTAAGAATCTCACTTAAAGGCCTGATACGTTCTACATACAAAATGATACAATAAAGATGAGACAAAACTTAAACAAGCTCGAGTGCTTAATATCCTTTTAGAATTAATAATAAGCTCAGTAGCTTTACTTCTTTAAACCACAAAGTCAAACAACCACTGTATTGCTAAATAAAACATACTACTTCTGTAAGTTAAGTTGTCAGTAATTCAAAACCACATCCATCTGAAATATATATAACTGAAACTGTCTTGAATATATTATTGAAACATTGCACCGAATAAAAATTACTAAAACATGATGGGTAAATGACAATATTGTGCAGGAAGACAAAACCCATAAGAATCTACTGACCAATAACAAACCATATTGTCTCCAGGAATCACAATAGAAGGAAGGAAAAGAGACACCTCCATAACTAACTCCACTACTGAACTCACAACACTACCGACTGCACTTGTTTCTAGGCAATAACTTACAAAAGTTTACCCATAACTTGGTTAATATTTCATGCATCACACCTGTCACAGGAGTCAAACTTTTTATAACAAAAACAAACATTTCAAACAAAAACAATATATTTTTTCAAAATAATTAGACGACATAAAATTGAAAATACCAATTAGTTTAAAAATAGTGTGGTTTTGATCGAGTTCTCAACTCTTCCTACATTATTTCTATTATAATTTCATAACCATTTCATGTAAAGTCACTTTTCTCGTTTTTGCATGTCACTAGACTCTTCAAAAATTAATAATGAAATAACCTGCAAGTACATTAACTTAAACATTTCCATGCTTACAATTCTGTACTAAGTTATGGTCACAGTAGAAAAATTATAAAAAATCAATACCATTTTAATGGCTTTGAATATGTACAAGCTTGGATAAGGGTGCATCTAGATTCTATAAATAGTAATTAAACTTTATCATCAGTCCTCTTTGGAAAAATAAACTTAAATTCGGTTTTAAAATGCTAAATGGGTTGAAGAAAGGTGTTAGTTTTCATCAGTAAAGTAGTTCAGGCATGCAGGCAGCATTGAGAAATATCTACTTAAATAGACTAACAGTACAATCCAGGTTTGGAAGAATAAAGAAAACTTTCTTGCTACATAAATAATTAATTCTGCCCTTCTTAAATTTGAAGACAATCAAAACAATATGTGAAACAAAATTGAGGTCAATTTGAAGATTCAAATTTTAAACAGATTATAATAAAAAACATTCTTAAAACTCAAAATGACAATAAACTGTTTATCTGAACTTGAACAGTTTTTGCAGTGATTAAAGCATCACAATGTTTTAAAACTGATTTTCAAAAGTTTTATTCTGTAAACAATTATTGTAGTCTTGCATCTTAAACTGACAGTAACCAACTTCATTTCAGAGCTCTTAACAGAAAAGATCAGGATAAAACATGATTACAATTAACAGTGCAGGTGAAACTGAAAAATGCAATCATCTTGTAAATTCTCGGCACAGCCATCTTGAAATTAGACATAATATGGTTGTAGTGCCAGTCTCCATTCTTGTCTAGTGCAATGTTTATGAAATATAAGGGGTCTGGCACTAAAACTATAATACTACAACTCATTTCAAGATGGTGGCACTGAGAAATTAAAAAGTAAAAAATGCCCTTGGAAAACACCTATTTGTGGACAAGGTCTAATGAGACCAAAGCATCATTTGCTGTTATGCAACAGACATTTGCTATATTCAAAGAGTATTTTGAGCACAACTTGATGTAACAGCAAAGAATTCCTTTAGTAATGTCATGATGCATACCCCAAGCTAAGACCCCCTTTGTTTGATGAATAGCACATCACCACATGATGACATTAATTTAAAATAGTAAATCATCAAGCTTTCTTAGCGTTGTTTAATACTGCAATATAATTGCAATACATTTACTCAGATGTTGTTATTCAATGAAAAAAAAACTATAGCTAACCACTACAATTTAAGTACTGATTTATAAAACCTTCAATCATATCCCTTTTTTGACAGGTATAAATTTTGGTGATCATTTGAACTTGGGACAGGAGCACCATATCTTGGGACTCATCAGTCAATTGCTTAGAAGTCAACAAAGTCGTCCTTCACTTTGAAAGAAGGTTTTTTTTAATATAAGTTCATTTTCAAGATCATTACTTAAAAACTATATTAGTATACCACACAGTTGTTGATCAGTGTTTTGGCATTTAAACTGCGATTACCGAGTGAGCAGAGGTCTTTGACTTTGATATCGCCACGAAGATAGCGATGTAATTTTTTTAAAAAAAGATAAAATCAGGCAAGACAAAATCACTTATCAGAGGTCTCTGCTCCCAGGGGCATATCGTTATAAATCTGATACTTGAAAAAAAAAACAGGGTTTCTGTGCCAAAGGTTTTTGTTTCCAGAGAAAACTCAATATGAAATGCGAAGAGATGCCAATCATCTGTCTGTATTTCAGTTATCACTGTGTGAAATTTATAGATGAATAAGCAGTTTATTTCTGCTTCTAAAATATACATACATGAACATTCGGCTATCCTGGACTGATACACCGATGTCGTATGATTGGTGCCGAGCAAAATCTAAAATGATTCCGACTTTACCATTTTTGTTGAATGTCGAGTAACTGAACAACTCACGATACAAAGCAACTCATGGCCGTTTACTTAATAAATAGTAAAGTTCTATGATCACTTACGGCCTATTTCTGTACGACTACTGGTTTAGTTCGATTCATTAAAACTTACTTTGACTCTACATGTATATTGATCAAGGACGTTATACAGTTTCGTAAATTAAAATCCATACTCATCTGTTTTTGTGTTTACAAGGATACGAATAGGCGCCTCTTATCATGCTGCACAGTCATCATTCGACCCAGAATGTCCACAGTTTGAACATTCATGTTCTTTCCATAGCCGTCCAACCAAATCCTTGTCTCTTGGTCACATTATTATCGAAATAATCGCCAAATACTCATTCCTTCGTCCTGGCAACAACAAACTTTCTTGAATCAGTTGCGAAGAGTCGACAGAACTTACATATGCGCACTCCGCACACATTATTCAGTCTTCTGCGCATACCGTTTCGCAATGTCGTGTGGGATAGCAATAGCTG
>JAOBYE010601299.1:0-12298 GCA_025403585.1 Parazoanthus swiftii
GGAAAAATATCGTGAAGCCCAGCTTAGTTCTTTCACATCTGAGTCTGAGTCCTGGCTCCTGGTTCAGCCAGTGATACCAATATATTTTCAGGGAAAGGAAATAGTGTATCTGTGTGTCAAACCTCTGAGCCTACTACAAAGGTAACGTTAACAAACAAACGAAAGTTACAACTTCTCAGACTCAAGCAGCGACATATCCAACATACAGTAGTGTGTACTCTCCTGGAACTTATTCTTCGTAGCCGTATTATACCAATGCCATTTGTCCCGGGAATTCAAAGTAGTTATAATTCAACAACATCGAGTTACGTTTTTATATTAAAAAGTCCAATTTAGAAGTTCAAAAGAAATCTTTCTCACGAGTTGGAGCTAAATGGTTGAATGAGGTGCCTGTCAGTATAAGAAAACTCCCAAAACATGTATTTAAGAAAAAGAAAAATTGCAATTTCCTCTTAAATATTATGAAAAATGAAGGTTCTTATGTTGATATAGAGCGGAGAATAATTTTCCATCTGTAAAAGTACTCTACTTAATAGTTTCTTCCTTTTCTCTTCATCTAATTTTTCTTTTCTCTCTAGTTAATATAAAAAGTAAATAGCTGAATAGAGCAAAACATAAAGCTATTGAATGAAGGCTGGCCTCACCTAGACTAGCTGTCAGGCTATATGTGGGTCCCAACCCCTGTATCATGTAACTCCTCATAAATTATGAACAAATATAAATGTGTGTGGATGTGATTAACAAACTGAAAGAGTTGCTTGCAGGCTAAAAGATAAAGATTCACTTCCAAAGCCAGATCCGGAAGTATTTAAGGGTGATATTCTCCGCCACCCACTGTGGATTAGGGCTTTTGAAACATCCACTGAACATAAAACAGCAGAGTTCACTGAGCGACTGTATTATCTGGGGAAACTCACAGGCGGTGAAGCGAAAGAATCAATCAGTGGACTTTTGCCTCGTGACACACATGAGGCATATGCAAAGGCGAAGAAAGTACTGTTGGAGAAATATGGAATTGCATTTGCAGTTTCTAACGCATACCGAAAGAAGATCAATGATTGGCTTAAAATCCCTCCAAATGATGGACAAGCTCTCAGGCACTTCTCTAACTTCCTGGATCACTACAACACAGCTATGAAAGAAATTGAATACCTCAGTGTGCTAAATGACCCAAATGAAAATCAGAGAATTTTGAAGAAGCTGCCCAGCTTTCTCGCTAACAGATGGAGCAGAACCAGTAATGACGTGGACAAGAATCATGGAGGCAAAGCAGCTGGGGAACCAAAGAGTGGAAGAGTGGGTGAATTTCCCTCATTTGATGAATTTTGTAATTTCCTGAGGTACTGGAAGCAAGAACTGCGTGTAATCCTGTTACCTTCCATCAGGCCCTTAAGGATGGAGTACTGAAAAAGTTTGAAGGTGAGTGTGTAAGTGATCAGCAAAGTTTGTAAAGAGAGACTTTTATGTCGATGATGGGATTAAACCTGCTCCAATTGCTGCTGTCGTCAAGAACATTAAGAAACTCTGTGAAAATGCAGGTTTTCTTTTGCATAAGTTCTTATCAAATCAAAAGGAAGTGATCGTGAGTATTCCTCCTGCAGAAAGGGCAAATGGCATTTAGGAATTAAACTTGACTAAAGACAGTCTACTTATCGAGCGGGCCTTAGGCATTCAGTGGTGTGTGGAGTTAGACACTTTACAGTTTTGAGTTGAACTAAAAGATCAACCACTTACGAGGCGATGTGTTCTGTCTACTGTTAGTTCCCATTTTGACTCTCTCGGCATGCTTTCCCCCTTTGTCCTGCAAGAAAAGGCAGTTTTGCAAGAAATGTACCGCGAAGGAACAGACTGGCATGATGAAGTTCCCGAAGCTCTGTGTGCAAGGTGGGAAGAATGGAGAGGAGAACCCCATGTGATACCGCGGTCATAAGCCAGACAGTTTCAAGGAAATAGTGTCAACTAAACTGCATCACTTCTCTGATGCTGGCAAGGACGGGTATGGCAAATGTTCCTACTTGCAGGTACGCGAACTGTATCGTGAACAGAACATTGCAGTTGGAGTTCAAATTTGTTATTATTTTTGTTCTTTATGTGTAAATCTAATACAAATTTAGGGGAGCTATGTAACTGTTCGCAGGCTCATGTTTTTGTAACACTCGGATGTAAGAACGAAGGACAACATGGCGACCTGTTTAGGGCTCGCCATCAATGGATTGACAGTGTTTTTGTTTATGTAAATTACGAGTGTGTGGCTAAATTAACTTTTGGGATGCCCATAGAGGGACGATGCATTTTGCTGTGTTTTCTAGGCCAGTTTTTTTGTCCGTTGTTCTTAGTTTTCCTTGATCAATGTTTTCCTGCCACATGTCAACATTTGCAGTGATATATGATAAATGTAATAATTGTGTTTGCAGTTCTTATGTGCTCATGCTCAGTAAAACTTGGAGGCCGTCTGTGATTTGAGGAGTGACTATGCCACAAACTTTGTAATATAAACAAACACATGTTTTAGAACAAATTCAAATGTGAAGATATTTCGGTAGCCAAAGAGCTTTAATACTAGACCAGAAGATGGTATGTTTTCATTTGATTTAAAATCTGGATTTTCACAGAAATTACATTTGGCATTCGCCTGGAAATTTTCAGACGGATGTGTAAGATATTTATGTTTTCACTTCTACCATTTGGTTTATCATCAGCTCCATATATTTTCATCCTTAAGTTAAGAATGGAGAAGTGAAGGAAAGCCCATAATCGTGAGTTTAGACGATTGCCTAGGTGTAAGCCGATCTTAATACAATCTGGCGAAAACTCACTGTTAAGAAACGCATGCAGATTTAATGAAACTTGTTTTTTGCCTAACGAAGAGAAATCCCATTGGGATCCATGTCAGTGTACTGTGCGCTCTAGGCACGATTTTCATGAATACAGCTAATTCAGCAATTGTTGCTACTGATAAAAGAATAAAAAGCTTGATGAGCGACCTTCAAGAAGTATGTAGTAATTCACATCTTTCCTTCCATGTGAAGAAAATTGCGACCGTAACAGGCAAAATGACTTCACTGTGTGGGAAATGTTAACAGACTAACGACTAGAAATCTGTACTCGGTTATAAGGCCTATACGTTCAAGTTTAACTTGGAACGATAACGTGAAACTAGGACACGGGGGAGGGGGGCTCTGTCTATTTTCGTCTTCTCCTCCCGACCCCCTTGGTTTCCGAGGATGTTGAAGACAAGGTTTTCCATCAAAATTGGTCTGACGAAGAAAGTAAGAAAAGTTCAACTTTTAAAGAGCTTTCAACTACTTCCCTATCAATTGACGCCTTTAGTAAAGAATTAAGTCTCAGTTGCATGGTTTGCTGACAATCAGAATGTTGTGTCAATTGTAAACAAATGATCAAAAATTTCGGAACTTCCAGCACTTTCATTTTAATTTTCCTTCCGTTTAAATAAAGACAATCAAGAACAGGTGCTTTTGTTTCCTCGTAGCGTAATTCACTACAAGGTCATCAATGTATTGGATATGCTTAACTTCTTATTGTTTCTCTTTTATTATCCTTTTTCAGAGATTTTTAGTGCAGGCTTCTGGACAGCAACTGCAATACCTCCTTCCAATGAAAAGACCAGACAGCTTGCACAAGAATGAAGTTTACAACCATGGTAGCCAGAGCACCGGGTACAGTTGCCGGATATCGGAAAGTTTTTAACCGTTGGAAAGTCTTTGCTATACACACGTACGCGTTTGACAAAGCTTTGCAAAAGGCGGGGAACTTTCTCGCCGCTTCTTACTGGCGATACGCGTGTGGAGTAAACTGACTCAAAAACTTACGCTTGCGAGATTCATTTCTACTAAGCAACTCAAGGAAAATCCATTGCATGACTCGTGAATTCCACGTTAAATTTCACTCGTGAAACTTGTATAGAAAACACCATCGTTCGAGAAGAATTAATGTAAAACTGCGCGAGTATTTTATGAAAATGATAGTAATACCACAAGTGCAAAGCACAAGTGGTATTTTTCACTCTCTTAAAATACGATTGCAATTTTTCATTAATTCTTCGAGAACTAAAGTGGTGTTTTTCTTAATTCCATACCTACAAGTACAACAAATTGAAGAAACATGAATTAACAGGGAAAATGTGTTTGAACAAAACATACCTTGTCGATCAGCGTGCTTGCAATACATGTAATCCATTGGCATTGCGAGTTGCTTAGTACTTAGGTAGTTTTGTCGATAATTCTCAACTGGCACTTCACCTGCTGTTGATTTTTGATTTTTTAGTGAGTTCTTTCCTTTCACAAGTCTGAAGCAAGATTTCTTTGAGCACAGCCACAGAGAAAGCACAACGTCTGCCGTCTCTTTCAAGTTAACAAACCGTCAGCTTTCGTTTTCGTGTTGATTTTTAACTTCTTAATGGATCAGTAAAGCTGTTAATCGAGTTCTTGGTTTACACTTCTTCATTCTTTAAGAGAGGTTTTCGCCATCAGGCACTTGAAGTTTTACGTACAAGAACAACATGAACGAAAATTTCAGTGCAGTGGCGCACGTCGAGTTGTTCCCGCCGGCGGGAAAATTCGCAACTTGACGTGAGGCGTAATGAATTTTAACGCGAAAGCGAGGCTTAGGGGAATAGGTTGCAAGATGGCAGAGCAATTGGAAGGCAGAAATGTTGCTTGGTTGAAAGAGTATGTAAAACGTAAAGCAGAACTAGTAGAGCTCGCCAAGAAATCTTTGAAAATGAAATTGCTAAAGATAGACGAAGACTGAAAATGGAAACCGAAAAAGGACGTCTTCCACGACCTCAGCTTATTCAGAACTAGTCCTATAATTTTTCTGGCATGCTTGAACTCACTTTTGCCGACCTCTATACGTATTTGATTAGTTCTGAGGAAGAATACACGGCAGAAAACCTTAAATCTTTTAACAGCTTGCAAGGGTATAAATTGTTTACAGATGATCATGTGCATGTTTTTTTCGCTTCAAAGGTTTACCAACCGAAAGGTCTAAAACAGATACATACGATAGATTTACTATTCTGGAAAACTTCGGAGCTGTAAAAAGTGGATTTTGTCCTTGTGGAGGAGGATACGTATTATGAATCTACATTCATACTTGTTTATTTTTATTCTTCTTCAGTTTGTTATGCACTAAATACTCTTTCAGAAAAATATAATGAGATTATGCAGCTATTCTTCGCAGTACCGTTCTTACCACCGAACAATTTTTCAGGTTTATGACTGACAGTGCTTATTCATGTTGAATAGGTATTTTATTTTGAGTTTTAAAACAAGTTTTTGCCTCCCATAACAGGACAGCTTTTTTGAATGTGTAGAATGTACGCGTAGTAAATATTGTGATAATCAGTTTCATATTCGTAGTTTGGATGAAGCCTGACGTCATGTTGCTGCCGTTTTGTTTGACCTTGAACGCACTGCTCGGATAAATGATTTGAAATCTTGTACATCAGGTGAATGCCAAAGGATTAAACGTGTAAAACCAAACACCAATTGCTGTTTATTACAAAATTGGAGTATGGAAAACAAGAAAAAACTTGCCCCACTGGAGAAAAATTTGAACCAAGAACAAGGAAGCCTGATCCTAGTACACTTTGCAAAAAGCTTAGAGATGGTTTGCAAAATGTCTGTCGTAGTGCTGTAGCACTACATGTGTTACCTCAGCCTGAGCTTCCAAATGTAAGTGAAGACATTGTGCAATCGTTCATCAGTACAGATGAACATGTGGATTGTGTTGAAGAGGTAAAGGCTGTTGAGATTTTCACAGTTTGAAGTTAGAGAGTTTTGTTTCCCAATGTGGCCTCATCGAATCAGCTGATACAGAGCAAGTGTATAAATTCTTTGAGGAAATAGCACTTTGTTTATCTGTGAGAAAAAAAGAACCAGGGGCAGACTGATTTTTGGTCAAAGCAGAGAACAGAAAGACTTGCTGGGTCAGACGTTTATCGAATTTTTCACCTTAAGGTAAGTTTTTACATCCCGCAAACTTTGTCAGAGCTTCACTCGCTGGAACATCTGCGATATCTTTACTTCTTTTTTGCAAGATATTGATCTGTCTGGAACGTCGCGGCCTGCTGGACACGAAGAGTTCACTTTTTTAGCCTTTCTTTCCGTAGATTTTCTTTTGAAGCTCTTTTGTTTGGATTAAATATTGTAGGAACAGCTCCTGCTATGATAGATAACTTACCAGAAAGTCCTTTTTAAGATCTTCATACTTAACGTGCACAGAACAAATTCGTGGGTCAGACAGGTTCTTGAACTTGTTGTCAGCTCTTCTGCAGAAAGCTTCCCACTTTCTCCGTGTTTTGACAATGCTTGGAAACCCAAAATAAGACCATTCTGTTCCGTTACGAGTTCCTTTTGAACAAACCGCAACTGAGCAATATTTCACCATTTCAAGCAAAAATTTAGTAAGGGTTTTTCCGTGTTGACATCTGCACGTAATTTTTCGTTCCCCGCGCTATTCCCCTAAGCCTCGTTTTCGCGTTCGAATTCGCTGACAGTCTCTAACGGCAAAACATATCGGAATTGGCCTATTTTATAGAAATCATCGCTTATGTAAAGAAAAGTTCCCGGATGGTCGTGCCAATTATTATGAGTAATCATACTATTTCTCTTCCATTTTGGAATTAATTTGCACTCGAGTGTTTTACAAAGTTCTCAAACTGCGTTTGCCCGTATCATATACATGAAAAAATTAAGACTGTTGTAATAGAGTAATATAAAGCATTTTCGAGCAAAAAAAAGTTGGTGACCAGGCAATGGCGTGCGTTGCCCAAGTGGCGGGAAAATGTTTTCGCGCGCCCACGTCAACGGTTTCCTTTCTTTGCCGCCAGAGCGAGGAGCGGAGATTTCGTTTACGTGTAGAGTTCTTCGTACTGTTTGAACAAAATATTATCGACTTCTCAGCAAAATTTGTTGGAGTTCATCTACCCTATCTTCACTTTGGATTGGAATTTTGAAGTTTTAGTTTTATATGCTGTATGTTTATCATTTCAAGGTTTGTTTTCAACGGATTGTATTTGAATTTTCCCTACTGCTGTCACTGAATCTGCCGTATTTTGATTGGTTTACTGGTTTTCTATTGTTTCTCACAAAATCAAATTTCAGAAATTGAGTTTGTAATTGCACATAGTTACACATTTTTGCACAGAACTACATTTTTTTGCACAGAATTATAATGAAATTGCACTGCTCTTAGCCAATTAGAATCAAGTATTTTTTTCACGTATATGATTAAGGTTTTAATTGGACATGTAAGTATTAAATTTATTGCACGGATAAAAGAAAAATACACGGTAAAGCAGCCAATCAGAGCGGCAAGTATTTTTGTAGGTATGGAATTAATGCTCTAGTTATAATTAAAACTAGTTATACAATTCACACTGATGTTTACCATTGTATTGTGTTATTAACGGTATGCAATGATTTAAAAATATTTCTTCGGAGAGTGTAAATAGAGAGAAAATAGTATTTATCATTTGTATAATGATATAAATGTGGCAAATTAATGTACTTATGTCATTAGTATAGTTATCATGGTGCTTCGACATGATTCGATTTCGAACAGAACTGAGGTCGGCAGATAGTCATACGGTACTCGACCAGGCAAGTCTAAAACAGGCTTACTAGTATACTTTCCATAAGAATAAGGGAGTTTGCCAGAATGTGTCGAGTCATTGACGTCACAACAGACAGCCGCTGCTGGAAAATGCGGGCTCAACTGAATGGCGGACCGTGCCAAAATCACAGCGTAAAATTTATTTTATTCAAATTGTTTTACACATCTTTGATTTTAAATAAAAAAAGAAAAAAATGGTCGATTTCCATCGTAGTGGCACTTTAAATGGTCTCAATGTCATTTTGTGACGTCATTTTGAGTGGAGAAAAAGATAAATTAACTCAGTGTAGATTTGAAAACTAAGAGGAGCAAAAAACAATTATCAACATAAAACAAAATTATCCATTCTGATAATAAAAAAGTAAAATAAATAAAACAGTGTTAACTCTTACCATTCAAAGAACGCAAGGAATCCACTTTCGGGTACTTCCGGGTTTCCCAGAGCCTTCTGCACGACACAATACCGCTGGTTTTTATAACGTGGGCGCCGTTGGCTCTGGATATGAGAATGCCTTCTCGATTGACCAGAACGCCGAGCTACCAATTCGGCTCTACAAAGGCTTAGACATCCAGTAACAATAATCTGCTATAAGTGAAAACCGGGCAAAAAGTTTTAAAATGAACGCCTTGCGCAAATGTGTTCAAGATGTCGAAATACTTTCTCGCTTGCTTGGCCCCGCCTCCTCTTGGCACCAGGTATACTTTCGGTAGTTGTTTGACATTTTTATATCCAAAACGAAGATTCGCTTGCAGTCTAGTCTTCAGTCCATTTTCAAATACACCCCAAAGTTTTTTTCGATAAGAAGCGTGAAGCCCTTTTCAGAGCTCAATAAAGTCCCAGATCAACAGCCCTTTCTTTATAGTCAAGCACCATTAATCGATGGTTTTGATCCAAACTTTTCTATCGAGATCTGCTGGTAGAAGTTGTGATGTGCAGACGCCATTCTGCCACAAGTTTACTTCTGGCTCTCCAACATCCCATGGAACTTTTTGACTATGTAGCGGGTAATGGGTCAATCGGGAGCTAGTCTTGAAAACGGCTCAACCAGAAAGTTATGGCGGCCTTGCTTTACGTTTCGCTTGATGTAGCAGTCCCATTCAATTTGAGGTATTATACGCAAATTCGATAGTTGTTGGCTAATTGATGTGCAGTTTGTTAGTGCTCAGCAGCCAAACCTTACTGGTTATCCCCTCACTTACGTGTTCATTTGCCGCTTTATTGCCATCTTAGTTACCCAAGACCAGCTTCCATCTGGCCTTGTAGCTCAGTTGGTAGAGCAACAATGATCTGTTCCGGAGGTCGTGGGTTCGATTCCCGCCAGGGTCAGAGATTTTTTTCTCTTTCTCCGAGTGGGCCCATTTCCTTTCTAGGGTTTTTCGCTCAGAAGGTATTACTTGGGATATTTGGAGAGCACTTTATGTTATCATTTCATATCATTATATCTGTTAGTGCTCAGCGGCCAAACCTTACTGGTTACCCCCTCACTTAATTGATATGCAACCCGTCAAGACCCGTGCATGTCTTAACAAACGAAACGACAAATTAAATCCTTTGGAGGTAATAACTTAAATGTTTATCCTGTGAATATACACGAGACATCTGACGTTAAGCCTGCATCACAGGCGCTCCAGTTTGAATTTTTCAATTCTCTGTAGCGCCGTGCTGCGAACTGAAATGACCGCGGTAGCTGTGTCGCGGCGAGAAGGAACCGCGCGACACAGTGCATAGAGAAGAGCATAAAAAATACAAATTGGAACGCCTGCCATGCAGGTTATCTAACGTTTTGAGTTTGTAAGATTCATTGGAAATTAAGGTATGTTAATCTTAACGTAGCGAAACAAGCTCTTTGTTTCGGCAGTAGTTAAAGCGAATTCGCTCGCAAAGCCATGTCGAGTTTTTTTGTTATTACTGAAAACGAACTCCGCATAAATCGAAGAAACGAAATAACAATCACAGCCACGCGTGCGTTTGTTAGAGAGTAATTGAAATTAAGCACGCGAAGAAATGCTGAAGGGCTAACACACTACAAATGGTCTTCTTCATTGCTTCCCTTCGCTTTCCTTTCACTTAATAAAACGGCTCATTTGAGACTTGCAAGCGTTAGTTATATTCAATTTGAAATCCTTTTCTTCATTGTCGGCCATTGTGTCGGAAAGTCACTTATCATATTGATAATACCTTATTCGCGACTCGCTTAATATGTAGTTGTCGCACTTTGCCGGTTTTTTAACTGTCAGTGTTCCGTTGTTGGAGGTGTTTAGTTGAAAAGATTGGCAGCAAGCGTTAAGAACGGCGCGAACTAAGTATTTGATGACGGCCCGCGTCAGTTTCAAAAATTGGGGGATATATTTATTCGAAAGTCTCTATTTTTGAATTGCAAGCGTAGTTTTTAAGAGAAACTATGCGCGATCTTCAGTTGGTTCCTTTTTAATAGCATTGCCAAATCTAAGAAAATTATTGAAGTCAACGCGTGTCCATAGTACTTCGTTATCGTCCAACGATTATATTTCTCCAAGTACGCTGGAAGCACGTATGATAACGGCCGAAAACGAGGGCCTGGATTTCTTGCTTTCAGTCCGAAAATTTGCTTTGCGGATTTGAGAGCTTCATAAAGGAAAACACAGCGAGAAGAGAATTCAACTTGAAAGCCGACAGTCGACTCTAAAAACTTCCCTCCAGAAAAACAAATGATATGCTATGTTTATTCGCCGCATTACTAGCGGTTCAACTAGAGTAGATACTGTCAGTTCATGTTTTTATAATTTTTTGCCGACGAAAATTGAAAATTTGTACTGACAGGTTGAACGCACTTAACACATAGCAAGCAAACTCTTTGAAAGAGGCCGAGTAACATTTCATAAAACATGAGCACTTTTGTGTCTCAAGAGGACTCTACTAAACCACCTCTCAAACAATGGAACTATCACCTGCCATGATAACAACAGCAAAGCAGTTGGCAGCTTTAATCGGTTTCGACACTTGCATACTTCGATTGACGTCTGAATACTTGGCTGGCTGAATTCAAATGGCTATTTGCCGCTAAACTGTTAGCCAATCAGCAGTTGAGTGGGGCACTGGTAAGAATAATTATTCCTGACTAGGCAGCGGCTGTTTACTGGAAGTAAATGTCACGAGAACAAAAGCCATTCTACACCATGAAATGAACCTACCTTCTAATTTGTCTATAACTTACAATACCAATCTAATTCAAAAGTTACAATCTAAAAATATTAAATCATGTAGCTAAAACCCTTTTCAAAAAGATACGCTTCAGTTGATGAACTATGTAATTTAAAATTGGTTTCCCCTCGTAGCTGTGACGGAAGTTTGTTCCAGAGGGTAGGTGCCACCGTTGCGAACGCCCCGTCGCCCAACGTTTTCTTTGTTATCCTTTAAGGTACTAGGTGGCACCAAAAGCTTTTCTTTGTTTGAACTCAAACTATAACATTTAATTCTGGAAGCTGGAGACCTTTCTCGTTCTAATCTGTCCGCACACACGTCATGGACGAAACGTAAAAAAACAACGAACAAATAAATAAATAAATGAACAAACAAACAAACAAAACGTATAAGTGCATAAACAAAACCAACCAATCAATCATCCAATCAATCAATTAATTAATTAATCAATAAATAAATAAGTAAATAGATAAATACAGACAGGCTTACACAGCTTGGCCGTCATGTCCTTCGAAATGTTTTCACCCAATGAAATCATATCACACGTCTTTCTGTTGTGAAATAAAAATGGGCAGATTAGGCCTTGCATGTAGGGTGAACATTTGAAAATATAACACAGGGGAAACATATGAAAGTTTTGTGGGACGTATAATTTATTACGGGGAGATGCTGAAGTGGTCATTTCAGTTTGGGCATAAAATCTTTTGACTCCCGCGTCCTTTGTAACCTAAAGAAAATGTTTTGTGACACACCCTCGCCCTCTTCAACAAGCTTTCAGACTATATAGATCATTTTTTATTCATCGACTTCGTAACAAAATTAAACAGTTTTCAGCGGATCCTTGATATTTTACTGCTTTCAAGCCTTTTAGTTAAACACTGCCGAGTTTGAAAATTTTGGAATCTTTCTTTCTTTTGAAGTCGATGTAAGCGGTTCAACGTTTGCTACAACTTTTGCTCGCAACTTACTTGGGACATGTTTAAGCAATTATTTTTACGTGCGCAACTTTTGGCTCACGACACAATAAAACAGGTACAATTCTCCAAGTTTCCCACATGGAAAACTGGGGAGCAACAAATACAAATTAAACAGAATGGCGGACACCAATTATGGTATTATTTTCCCCAAGATTGTCGTACAGTTTAAAACACGGTACAAAACGCAACAATCGTCTCGAGTTGGACGCAAAAGTCGTAGGCAAGATGTAGATTTGATTTACACGAAGAAACTCGTTTTCAAGGGTGGCGTAAACGGGTTGCATGCAAGAGTTGTAGGCAAGAGTGTACCATGTAGATCGGCCTTTACATTTCCATAAAAAAATAAATAACCTCGGTTGTAGATGCTGTTCTCATACACTATTGCCGTAGTTGAATGTAATGACAGGCAAGATAAATTCAGATGGTGCTGATAACAAATAACAAATTATACTTTCTAACAGTCTTATTAGTAGCACTAAAAGAAAAACTTAAAAACCTGACC
>JAOBYE010601410.1:0-12296 GCA_025403585.1 Parazoanthus swiftii
TAAAGTACTCAACTTAAGCAGTTGAGAATAAGGCCTGAAAAAAATTCAGGCCTGAACGGGAATCAAACCCATGACCTTTGCGATACCGGTGCAGAGATCATGGGTTTGATTCCCGTTCAGGCCTGAATTTTTTTCAGGCCTTTTTCTCAATTGCTTAAGTTGAGTACTTTACTGCGATGATCTTTCATTTGCTTAAAACCTTTTTATACTGTTACATATAAACATATGTGGATACAGGGATCAATGGAAACTAATGCCGGCCTCATGGCCAATGGCCTCTAAATTTCAAATTAGGCCAGTATATTTTATGAAGCACCAGCCCATCTACATGTAGCCTGTACCATTTGCAGAAAAAGTACACATACTTGTGTTGCTTTAATTTGGAGCGTAACTGTCATTATTTTTTTCAAGATGTGAACTTCATTATGGACTAAACATGAATGTTCTTATCAGTTTTGTGTGATGACATACAGTGCAATCAATAGATTTACGCCATAGTTTTATTACCAAGAGTAATGCCCATTGTGGGACAAGGAGAGTTCATTAACAAGAAAATATAACAGACAGGTAAATTGTTTGTCTGGCCAGTGAATTCTTCTTGAAACTGGGCTGACTGGCTGTTGCTGAAAACCCTTGATATTATTACTATTATAATTATTATTATTACGAGTACTATTTTATTATTATTGTAAAACCATTACTGATAATTTAGGCACAGAATTGCAGGGTTTGCAATCTTCTTTACAAAGTAGTTACCTCTTCAAGTTTCCCTTTTGGGACACGGCAGATGCAGTTGGTGCCAAAATTTGTATCTCTTGTCTGGATACACCTTAAACAGCAAACATTTTCATAGCCTTGTTTCTTCCACTTGGCAATAAGGTTCTTGTCAGCATATCCTTCCTTCAAACAGTACTCGTACAACTCTGGACGGGGATAAAACCACGATCTATTGGCACTCATCTAAAATGCTAGGCAGCAGCTTTCATGAATAATGGACCATTCTTCCATTCACTGATATTTGATACCACCAATCTATAACTATTATTTACACAGCTGTACTCACTCAAGACCTCTTAAAAAGTAACTTTTCACAACTAAGCACAAATTATTTCTAAAAGTTTGGTTCAACTTTAATAAGGCAAACTTTAGACTTTTTTCACACTAGCACTGTTTGCAGCAAAAAACTGCAATTATGATATAAATGCCAAAAAATTAATATAAATCAAAAGAATATAAAACAAATATTCAAGGTACAATAGCCCAGTTTGGTATTCAAAGTTGCCGCTGATAACAATGACTACCGACTCATTTTCTCAGTGTTAGCCTTGACTTGGTGTTGATTATACATAAATACCAGTGAAAAGGCTTAGAAGTCCGAGCCTCCAACAGTAAACAAATGTGAAAATAGCTCATATATACATTGGTATTTATGGATGTTTAATATCTAGTTGAGGCTGAGTAAATGAGTCAGTAGTCATTGTAATCAGAGGCAACTGCGAATATGAAACTGGACTATCAATCAAATGTGGGTACTCTTCAGGCCAGTGCCAAGACATGTGCATCTTCTTCATAAGGCAAAGAAACAGGTCTTACCACACACAAGCCAACTTATTTTACCACGAAATTAATAATTACTGCAAACATGACTCCAGAAGTGTACAGAGCTGGGATAACTTACCTCTGCTTATTGCCTTTCTTCTGTAAAACAGATCATAAATGTACCGCGATTTTTGGTGGTGTATTCTGTATGAAAAATGATGTAAAAAAGTCTGAAATTCAATGAAAAGAGATACTTCAAAGCTGGACAAAATCACAATACCATACCTTATTAAAGTTGCTGAAAAACTATAACACCCCCTCATTTTTTTTTTTATTTTCAAAATCTGGAAAAACCTACCCTTTTATTAGCTCAGAACAAAATTTTAGTATTCCTACTTTGCTATGTTGTATTCTGAAGGTTTATATGACAACTAAGTAATTTATGGGTGCACATGATACTTGCTATTTCTTTGATTGCTAGTTTTAAGGTCACTAGTAAAGCTTCAGTGCTGGTAAGCTGTCAACAGAAAAAATCAAAGGGGTGGTCTGAGTCTGAGTGATAATGGGTTACCTATATCCTTTATGCTTGGCAGTGATCTCTTTTTGTTTTAAAGAAATGAGCTCAGCTCAAACAGTGTTGTGTTTGTGAGTATTGGGTTCAGTGGAGCTGAGACCAATTGCAGAATTGCACACATTTTGGGTATCCTATTGATGACATCATAGTTGTCTGTGCAGTTTCAATTTGAAATTTATTGTCCCACAGTAAATCCCATCTGACATTAATTTCCAGTGAGTGGGAACCTTTTACAGCAAACTCTGCAATCATGACTTCCCTGCCCTCAATAAATCCAGACCCCCTAGGTGCTCGCCGCTATGATACTTCATGCTTGGCTTATGCCACTAGAAAACTCCTATGGCTAAATTTCCGTACTGGTCCATACTTCATTATGCATGCAAAGCTCGGAGGTAAACCTCGCGTTACGAGCAACGAAAATTCTCGAAATAACTGTCAGGGTTAGGAGTAATGGTTAGGGTTGGGGTAAGGATTATATCTTTTAATTTGACGACTTAAAAATTTGAAGTTTGGCGGCCGTCACTGCACGAAAAGTTGAAGTTTCGAAGCCATATTGTATGCATAATGAAGTAGGGACGAGTACGGAAATTTTACCAATAATATTAATAACAACAATAATAATATTAAACTTTCCTAAACACACTTCCTTTGGGGCTTTTCAGTAACTAATTACAACAAGGCTATGCTGAGCGAAGTTTGAAAATTAACTGTGACAACATACCACGCACAAAAAAATACTGCTAATATAATCTACACGTACATTACATATAATAATCCTATATATACAATAACATGTCCTCCCAAAGCAGAAGAACTGCAGATTCCATCAATCAATTAAACGTATAATCACCCAAAACTTCGTTCTTTCGTTCTTGTAACACGAAATCTTCAGATTCATTCTACTGTCAGTCGAATGTACATATGGATTCTTTTCAGAAGGGCCTGATTTATCAGATTAAAGTAAAATTACCTGAAAATTGGCCATAAAGCTTCTACTTTCCTTTTTCCTTCGTGGGACTCTGTTTCGGCTGGTGACGGACAAAAGTTCAAAGAAAATAAACAGCAAATATAGACGACACTCTTTAATACTCTGCGACAAAACTCCAAAAGCCACGAGCGAGACACAGTGAACGAGTGATCATCAAACAACTTACCTTCTCTCATCTTCTGGTCCAATTCATCCAAAGTTGGTTCAATAAGTTCCCATCCTTCTGGAGGAGGTTTTCTACTGCGTCGTACTTTTGGCATTTCGAAATTAACAGACAAAAATAAATCTTTATCTTCTCTTCCTTGCTTCTCTTCTTCTCTCAAATTCTTGAACGATGCAGCCAACGTGGAGACGAGGCTCATCGTGACCTCGTCCTCAGGGAACGCGGTCTTTGCACAGCCAAAAGTATGCTGGGGGGAGGGGTAGGGATGTGCAGTTGTGAGCTGAGCGCGGATTATGGCAGTGCTGGGACTAGTGTTAGGGTTAAGCTTATGGTTAGTCAGTTAGGAAACGCTAAACAAAATGTTACAACTGACGCAATAACTTTTGATGCATGCACAACAACTACTTAACGCCAAGTGCAGCAACTTTTTCGGCCGTTTTTGATGCAAAATGATGCAGCAGATTCTTCAAACTGAGACAATTCTCGCTTTGTATACTTTTATAAGTTATTGAAATAATATTGAGAATAATAATAATAACATTAATAACAAAATATTTTAAAATAACTTATTAACAATAGTAACAGTATCAATGATAACAGCTAGTTATTTTGAAATAAATACAAAAATTCATACAGCGCTTATACAAATAAGTTCTTTTATTAGAGTTCTAAAGGTGGCTCTCTATGCTAACCTGAAGTAATAAGATAACAAAATACTAAAAAACTAAAAATAGCGACGATCTGTAATAATATAAAGATTTTTTAAAAAATAAAGATAATAAAATACATAAATTAATTGCGCGCCAACGATCCGATCGATTGTGTTCCGGAGTTGATCCGAAGTGCCCCGAAGTCTGTTCACGGGTTCCATTTCACACCGAAGGCAACTATGCCAACGACAACAAGCTAAAATGGCGGTCAGGACGTGGACAGAAGATTCGAACAGGCGGTAGCGAGCTGTTCACTTGGCTCGCACAATTCTGTGTAAGCTATCTAACTGTCAGCCATGGAAAGCGATGACTCAGAACGTCAGAAGAAGCTGCAAGCTGGCAAAGAGAAGGTATATTCCCTTTGGCGCGTTTTCGCGCGTCGCGTGTTCGTTGTTGATTTCGGCTGCAGCATTTGAGAAAATGTTCTGTTCGGATTAATTATCTGAAATCTCCAAACTAAATGCATTGTGAGTTAACGTGGTTTCTTTACCTACAGCTCATGCAGTTTCAGAAGAAAAAGCAGGGGCAGAAAAAGAAGAAAAAGAAAGGAAAAAGTGAGAAAAGCGGGGCATCAGGAACGGGTTCGGATGCCAGCGCGGCCAGTGGCAGTGTGAGTGTAAATCAAAGTGAAGGGATAAAATCTACCAATGGTGAACATCTCGAAGGAAGCGAAGGACCAAAGCCGGAGGAATTTGTGCCAGTTAATGACGACAAATTTGGGACGAAGGAAGATGCTGAAGAAAACAGTCAGGCAGACACTGACCAAGACGCGCCTTCCATCGCCTCAGAAGTCGCTTCACCAATTCCATTTGATGTAAGTGTACATGACTACATCCGTGTTTGGTGTTGGTTTGGATTGAAAATACACAAATAAACTAAATTGCGACTGACTGGAAGCCAACACCAAAAGCTGTAAATTCCTTTGCAAGGTCCCTCGTACATGTGTTTTATCCAGGCAATTATGAAATCGTCTTGCCGCTAAGGTTGTATTTGACAAGTCGTGGGGGTCGACAGTCTTGCAGCTTAAGCTTTGCAGCACAATCAACTTAATGCATTATTTGCTTTTAATACTTCAGTGTAAAATTTCTAACTCCCATAAATACGTGATATTTTGTCTGAAACATGCATCTCCTTAAAACGGATTTAGGATGTTTGAAATCACAAGATCGAAGAACTGAATATCCTTGATCGGTCATGACAAATTCTGGTAGCTCACTAGCTGTGTCCGTGTATGGATAATCGTTTGTGTTATATCTCGATTAAGTCTCAGAATCAGCTGATTGTTGAGAGCAGAGATCAGACGCATTGCTTGTCTGTGTTTTTGGCTACTTTGATAACTGGGTTTGTTTTGGTTAAGGAAGAATAGACGGGTGTTCAAAATATTTGAAAACAATTCAGTCTGCCACGCGTTCACTGCACGAGGATCGCTGAACGCTGTGGGTTTAGCTGTCACTGTCACTGAAGTTGAAGTCCTTTATTGGAATTGGGGTTCGAATAAACACCCAGATTTTAATCTTGAAAATTTACCTACAGGCCGAACAGGAAGAAGTGCATTCGGGTCGCTCAGGGAGCTATGCTAGTGGGAGTGAGTACAGCGATGGTGATTCTTATTACTCAGAGGTACAGTAAATAGACAGTGATGTCTTGATTGTTTAAAGTTGTTCTTGCAAAATAGTTCGCTGTTGTCTTTGGGGCAATGTATACAGAAACAGGTTGGGTGTCTAATATATAGGGACTTGTCAATTATCTCCGCTTTGGTTTTACTATTTCAGTATTTAATCACTGTGTGATCCTAATTGTAGTTGTGACACGTGGGAGGTAAATTTCACTGCAATTTTGAAACTGACTTAATTTTCCAGCAGATAATTTGATAAAAGCAAGGGGGGGGGAGTTAAAACATCAAACATCCATCACCCTGAAACACCTTGGTGCTGTTCCTTTTCAATTTATTACTGCGCATTCCTTATTCTTTAGAAGCATGTGTGCAGTAGATTCCATAACGATGGCAGGGGGGGTGTTCTTCAATTGTTCTCAATTATGTGAGAGTAGTGCCAGTGTTTCTCTTAAACACAGAGCAATTCTATATATGAAGGCTGAAGGTCTCAGCCTGTCAGTTTGTGAAAAAAGACACAAAGACAAAGCACCCATACAAAAAATTCTCTCTTTAGCATTTGCTTCTGCCATGTTGTTTTAGTATGCTCTGGTTATTTTTTTAGTATGGAGTGAAAAAGGGGGCAGGGTTAGTCTTTTATGGGGCTGCTCTGTGTTTAAGGTGATGCAGTACACAGACTTCCTTTGGTCTTGCTTTTGCAGACCTGTAAAGACTTTTAAAATGCATCTTATGGGGTAGCTAGAAAGCTGTTTTATATGCCCTTTTTGTTCTAGTGTGCCAGGGATGCACATCTGTGTATTAAACAGGAGCCTCTACTCATGCATATGTAAACTGTACCATCTTTTCCTGGCAGTGGTTGTGCCACTATCCAGCCAGTAGAGTCACTCTTTATGCTTGAAATATTTGAAGAGTAGATAGCTGCTGTTGCTAAACTTTTTTTTTGCTAGTCCGATTTTTTAATATTTTCCAAATTGGATGGCTCATTGTCACTTTATCCAATAAGCCATAAACTTGAAAATATGCAGAAAGAGCCCATATTAATAAAAAATAAACAAAACAGCCTCTGATATGTTATTATTGATGGTGATTCCTAAGCAGTTCATAATAGTTGATGACTTGCATGTCTTGAAACTAGAACTTGTTGACATATGGATTGAAAAAGCCTAGATATGTGATAAAGTCATCATGAAAAACAATAGGTTTGTTTATATTTGTAGAAATATCCAATATTCAATGTAACCAGATTTGCATAAAATTAAGAAAATCAAATCCTGCCCTGGCAAATTCCTTTGTTGCTACAACAGATGAGAAACAAGTTTGTTATTTTCAACTTTGATCTGCAACTAAAAGAAGTGAACACACACTATGGTTCTTAAAATGTGTTTTTAAGTCTAATTTTCAGGCCTAGAAATTTACATGTAGGTCACTAGTAGCAAATCGTTAGCAGGTAATTCTCACTAGCAAAACTTCTCAGAAGGGAGAACAGTCCTAGAGAGCAAACAAAAGTTCAATTTTTTAAAATTGCGTTGAACCTCTGTATTTCTGCTTTCAAATACATGAAAAGACCTATGTTTTTGAGAATTGTATGAAAACAATAAGTTAACGGCACCCTGCATTGTGTCTTCTGTCAGAACTGATACTGTGTGTCCCGAGTATCTGCAAGTGACTTCTGACATGTCACTGACTTTAAATCTTCAATATTTCCAACCAACAGTTATTTTTTTCCACCACAAATGCATTGATCTGGTTGAACAAACAAATATTAAGTGCTTACATCCCCAGAAGATGGTTTCAAACTGAAAACATTTGGGGTTTTAACACAATGTACACCTTGTTGAGCATTTCATAGTTTGATATCAATATTTTAAATAGCTACCTTAGGTGAGTTAAACCACAAGTTATGAATTTATTTGAAGGAAAAAAAAAAACTTTTCTGAAACAGTGATTAGTCAAAGACTGCGAATAAGCTAGAAGATAGAATTTCTTTTCTATGCACATTCTTGTAGAGTTTTGTGGGTTCCCAGGCCTGTAGGCAGGAGTTTTGTTAGGGAGGGGGGTGGGGGGTGCAAACAAAGAGTGGCTAGGTACTAACAATTTCCATACTCCATGTATGTTCTCTAAAACCCATTAACAAAGCAAATACATTTCATAAATTCCATAAACTTTGACTCTTAAAAGCTAAATTTATGGGACAAGTGCACTTATGGCTTTATGGCCTGTTTTTTAGTGTGTTCAATTTACAGTAGTGCAAACTGTTGCGGATAAACCTATTTGGGCTTCCTCATCGTTTTATTAACCTCCAATTGCAGACCTTGAGGGATAATATGCAACCCCTCCCTGCCTTTGGGCCTGGTTCCCCATGGCTAACTGGTGCAAAATCCAAAAAGGGTTCTCCATGAAATATGAGATCTTAATGTTTTACAGATTAGTGTCTTTTCCAGGGAGAGTCATGTACCATGGTCTAGATTGCAGATTAGAGTCATGTACCACCGGTTTGAAGAGTCCTTGAAATGTACCTACTCTGAAAAGTTCTTAAATTTTGAAATATACATGTAATTTTTGTCCTTGAAAAGTTGATAAGTTTCTTCAAAAATTCTTTGAATATCTCTGAATTCATGTTTAGTGTTGTTGTAATTTGGTCCATCTGAAGGCCCTGTTACATGGTGTGAGTTTGTCCTATGATTACCTACAATGTACCATGCTGCAGTAATGTATCTAATTTGTAGAAAACTGCAAGAAGTTGAGAAAAGTTATAGTGTGGGATATTGTGGAACAAATACTGTGCTTGCTACATTTTTCTAAAACTTTCCATGATCAAATTGCTGTATTCTCTGCCCAATTTAAAACCATTCTTCTCTTCACTCACAGGTGCACTAACTGCAACAATTTTAAATTGTATTTCGTTTCCCTTTGATACTCAAATTTGGCTCAAAATTTTTTAACATGACTAAAAGCCAATGGTTTCCCATGCTACAGTACACTATTGCCACGGCAAAGGCATAGGGTATCTTACAGGTGCCTTCAGATGCTACGATAACCCAGTAGGTGCAGCATACTGTAGGACAAAAGAGTAGCATGTGATGGGTCCTTATCAATTATTTCTTTGAAATTGATCAAACAAAGTTCCCCACTTTTTCTACACACAAATAAACAACCATGACTGGCAACAAACGTTCCTTTCAACAAACACTGAGACCATATGGTCATTGTTCTGCTTACAATTGTACAGATAATAATGCCAAATAGTTAGTGTATTTTCAGTTCCAAATGGGACTTACTGGAAAATGCACTTTAACAAGATTGGATTTTAGTATGTACAGGAGGTATAGAGAAGCTCAGAAAGCATTTTGTAATAGTGCAATTTGTATGGGAACATTGCCACTTCCATAAGCAAACAAACAACAACTGTGTGTACCAGATTTTGTTGGTTTAATTTCAGCCTCCTCGGAAACAAGTGGACAATAGAGATGCTTTCTGTTTTAAGGTGGTTCTAGGTGAATTCTTCCTAAAACAGGAAGTAATTTATAATGCTGGGACAAATAGTCCTTGAAAGAGTGTTAACTGTCCTCTAAAGGTCCTTAAATTTTTCCCCCAAATGTCTAAGAACTACGTGTACTGTCAGATAGACACCCAGGCCCTATGAGTTTATGATCAAGTGTGTTTTGTATTTTAAAATAGTTAGTACATCTTTCTAATTGCAGGAGGGTGGTGTTGACAGTCTGGTTATTGCCAACATTGAAAGAAATGAACTGAAGACAAAGACCAGAGACTTGGAGGAAGAACTGGCAGCTAAGAAGGCTGCCTTAAAACAAGTCAGTCGTGAGAACGCGGAGTTGAAGAGCAGAGTTGAACTCTTGCTGACAGACCAGAGTGGTGCGACCGTTATCAGGGAGCTGAGCGATAGAATTGAGGAAATGAAAGAAAACTTGCAAAGCCGACAGACAATTCTTCAAGAGATTAACAAGGAGAATCAAGAGTTGAAGCAAAAAATGGCCGCCAGCGCCGATACACAAGATCTGTTTTCCCAGATAGAAGAATTTAAAAGGAATATAAAGAAAGCAGAGTCCCAAAATGAGCAACTTGATGCCGAAAATGCAAGTCTGAGGCAACAGCTGTCAAGATTTCAAGATCGTGATCTTTTACCAATTGATCCAGCTGAGCATGAAAGTCTAAAGCAGAATTTAGAACAAGTTTTTGCGGAAAATGAGCAACTCAAGTCAAAAGTAAACATGTTGGAATCAGATGCGCAAATGAGAGAAAGCTTGGAGCAAGCTGACAAGCTCTCTAAACTTCTAGCTGAAAAAGAGGACGAGATAGGCAGACTGCATCACGCACACAGCAAGCTGTTGACTAGGCTTGAGACTCTCGACAAAGGAGAGGCACTGCCCGAAGAGACAAATGGAGGTTCAGCTGAATTAGAGATTGAAGTTCAAAAGCTTAAGCTGCAAATTGACAGACTGCAAGATAGTTCTGTCTCAGAATCTTCACAACTTGAGAATTTGATGCAAAACCTTGAACTAAAGGAAGAAGCTTTGAAACAGGTTAGTAAGGAAAATGAAGAATTAAGAGCAAGACTTGCCATTGTTGATTCCTCAGACTTGAAGTCACTGTTAGAAGAGAGTCACAGGAAACTAGAAGAGATGAGTGTCGAAGCAGTAGCGAAGGAAGAACAGCTGCAGAAATTTAAGGATATTCAAAGTGAACTTCGTAAGACCAGAGCAAGAACTGTCTCACAAGATGAGGAAATTGTGTCTTTGAAAACTCAACTTGCTGTTCTCGAAGACAATTCACTCTCGGAAACTTCACAGATGGAAAACCTTCGGCAAAACCTAAAACTCAAACAGGAAACTGTCAGTAGACTTAACTGTGATAATGAAGATTTACGTTTAAAAGTCGAACAGCTTGAGGCAAGTGCAGGGGAAAATAAGAAAAGATTTGAGGAGCTCACAGCAGCTTTAGCCCTAAAAGAAGAAGAAGTGGAAAAGCTGCAGAATGTTTCATCAGAACTTGAAGAGTCACAGAAGGTGTCGCATGCAATGGAGGGCGAAATTGCCACCCTTCAAAAACAGATTGAGGCAATGGAAGATAATTCATTGTCAGAGTCGTCTGAAATGGAAAACCTGAAGCAAAACTTGAAAGTGAAACAGCAAACCCTTCAGCAGCTAATGGAGGAAAATGACCAGGTAAAAGCTGAACTGAAGGAAAAGAATCAGCAGTTATTGGAAGTGAACGAAAAGCTGAGCATCAAGGAGGATGAACTGGAGATTATTGTGAGAGAACGAGATAAGAAATTTATGGATGTAATGGAACAGGTAGCAGGAAAAGAGACGGATTTGGAGGATTTCAAGAGAAGTATCGAGCAGCTAAGCAATGAACGACAACAATTGACCAAGGAGGTTTGTATCTCTAGATGGAGGGGGAAAGGGGATTTTGAGAAGATAGAAGGGGAAGGTTAAGATATTGGGGAGCGGAAGAAGAAAGGAATGTTCGAAGGAGTGAGGTGGAAGATAAAAGCGGAGCAGGGCGGGGGAAGCAACTGTCTAAAGAGTTTGGTTATCTTAGCCTGAGGGGGGTTACCGTAAGGTTACAGGAGAGGCATGGCAAAACGGAAACGTGTCACTAAAAACGAAAAAATTGAAAACTTTTCTGAGAACGGGTATATCTGCAAACGCGATGCGTCGTTTTAGTGTGGGCAGTTGAAAACGTAACCTTTCGAAAACGGTCATTAGTTTCGACGATGCAATATAGGTTTCAACACAGAAATACAATACGAAAAACAGTCAAACGCCAGTGGCAACAGCAACCAGATAATTTCAAATTGATTTTTTTTGGTTCCCATGCTGTATAATGGCCTGCCTTAAAAAAGGAAACCGTATTTTATTTGGCAAAAAAACGAAACCAAATCGAGCCGAAAACTTTTCAGTATTTTTGTAAATCGTTACAACATCTCATCTAAAATTACATGAAAAATATTTCTTATGAAGAGCAATTTCTTAGCTGATAAATCTGTATCCTATAACGGAAAAATAGCGCCTTTACGATAAAAGGTACAGCCAAAACATGCATCGCAGATCCAACTCTCAACCAAAAAAAGGTTCGCCTTGTGTCCAGAGATCGCAAATACTTGATATCTTGTGATGCGTTTTCGGCCAAATGGAAGGTTTTGAAAACGCGTTAGTGTTGAACTAATCATATTTGCTTGTTCTGTCGTTTGTGCAAAATGTATTCAAATAGAGAATGCTTGTTACTTGAATAGGTTGAGACTTACCATAACCAATCTGACGACTTGGCTGAGAAGCTGGATCTCTCTCAGAACCGTCTGCTACAACTTCAAGAGCTGGTTGGCAGTAGAGATGAGAATATACGCAAGTTAGAGGAGAAGTTGCATGAGACAGAAGCGAACCAGGAGAAGCTGAAGCAGGAAGCTCAACTTCAGGCAGATGAACTGACCATGCAGATTAAGATGTTGCAAGAACAGTTACTACAGGTATAATAACTTAAAATTGATTAAGTACATTTTAAACCAGAGTTTTGGTTTGAAAACACTCATCATGTTTATGACGATTTTTCAAAAACCAAGAATGTTCTACATTGGTCCAAGTTTCGAACCACGTACAGCGATCTTTCACCCTGTCCAAGGCTTAAAATAATTTCTCGAACATGGCCGGTCACGGTGATCGGCCAACGTGAATTTTGCTCGGACATGCCCC
>JAOBYE010601521.1:0-12296 GCA_025403585.1 Parazoanthus swiftii
GCACTTTTGACACCGAATACCAAGAGTCCAACTCCACCGACTGCGTAAATTGTTCCCCAAGCAAGAGCTCTTAGTGCTAAACGGGTTGCTTCGTCGACTTCGTGCTGTTTGCCAAATGCACCAGGATTCTTTCGCCGAGCTCTTCCTAAAGTCAGCCCTAATCCACCCAAGACTGAAGCAAACGTTACTCCGGCCAGGAAAACTACGCCAGCTCCAAAGTTTATATCTGCACTTCCCGGAGACTTCAAAGCAATTTTACGATCCGATATCTGCGTGCTGTTCTTGTCTTCCATATTGAATTGACAGCTGAACCGGGAACTGGCCTCGACTTTTGTATCGCGGGCTCATTGTTGTTGCTGCGAAGAATCACTCGATCACCCGAATCGGCTTATCACCTATTCTTATCACCGAAATGACGTTTTGCTTTTGCATCTCTCAAAAAACGAAATAATCATGGCCAGTCAAAGTCTTGGGAGAGGGAAATTTGCAAGTTTGCTGTTACTTTTGCAAGGTCTTTTACTGATCCTGTTTGTAGTTTTTGTCGACTATGATCAAAGTGTTCTACCGGAAGCCGACCCCGATAGCACTCGGCGGCTCGACTCGCAATATGGCGGTATGTGAGGCTCACCTGGAACTTTTTTTTATGCAGAAATATATGAACTGAAATAATAAGTTTTATATTTCTTTACAGTCTTTCAAGACGTTCACGTGATGGTTTTTATCGGGTTTGGCTTTCTGATGACTTTTCTCAAGCGTTATGGGTTCAGCGCCGTGGGGTATAACTTCCTGATAGCTGCACTTGTGATTCAGTGGGGAACTATGATGCAAGGATTTTTCGACATCAAGGATAATAAGATCAAGCTTGGCTTTGAAAGGTTAGTTTTGTAAAGAACCTTTTAATTTTATTTACAGGCGATAATGCGAACTCTGACCTGTACCCCCGTTTGTACCACAATGAAGCGACCTTTAGTATCTGACACCAAATTATATGACTGTGTAGTGTTTAACAGACTGTAAATTCGTGCTGATCATAGCTGTTGTCGAAAGAATCGGAATTAAGTGATAGATTTATGATTTTTTGTTTTAAATTACAAGAAAGACTTGCAGTTCTATAACGAGGTTAGCGAATGAGACTTTTCTTTTTAATATCATTTAGCAAACCAAGCGCTTGTAAAAATACATGCAGAATATTTTTAAAAACCAAGAGACTTTTCATGTTCTGTGTGACCCCCCCCCCAAAAAAAAAAATGTTCAGTTTTGAAAATAACATAACAAAATGAGATGCAGCATATTAAAACTACACGAGTAGTATTTTGGTCTAGTAACATGTATAGGAGAAACAAGACAGGAGACTATGTGACCAGTCCAGTATACTTGTACCTTGTCAAAGTTGACTTTTTTTGCTTAAAACTATTTTCTTTTTACCAGCAGTGCTGCATGCTAGACAGTTTTAAGGTTGATCTGTAAATGAGGTGTTGAATTTTTAGCCTGTTTTTTGAAATCATTAATTATTTACATACGGTCAATGACCTAATGTGAAACAACTTTTTTCAGCTCTTTATACATACATGTCGTATGACAACTTTTGAGAAAAAAAGTCTGGAACTGCACTCATATTTATCTTGAAGCAATTGTAGAAGCATTTGTAAAATTCAAGTTTGATCAAAACTGGTTGAATACATTAAAATTTTCTAATTATATGTATAGTAGGTTATTATTTTGTTTCATATCTATCTAAAGGTAATAAGTTTATCTCAAACTAAGACCACAGCTATAGAAAAATTCAAGTTTAAAAAATAAAACTTGTAAATAGTGCTTTTTGCATGCCGTAATTGGCTATTCAAATTTGGTTTATTCAGTGCTATTAAAGCACCTCTGGCCATTCATGCATGAAATTGGACAAAATTGGCATCCCATTTCACAGCCATGTCTGCTGATGAAATTTGTGCCATGCACCTCAAATCTAGCAAAAAGAAGACATCTGTCTGTGTTTAAAGTTAAATTTATTGGTCTCTCTTTCAACATTAGATTTTTGATAATGAAAAAACATCTGTCAAGTTACATGTGAAAATCAACAAAAAATTGTGTTTTATAATCTTTCAAGTACCTAATGTCAATAAATTACAACATTTCAATAAAAAAACTGCATGGATCCAACTACAACAAGAATTCAAAACACCATTAATTTGAACAAAATAGATTTGCAACTAACCGTGCTCAATATTTTCTTTTTGTTGGCAAGAAAGCAAAAAATTAATGTTTTGTCTTTAGACCTCTTTCCAAAATGCCTTGAATCAAATGAAATGGCATGTGCTTAGCTTGTATCCTGTTCTAAATCTCTGAGCTTGTCATGTAACTTTACAAGGTCACATGGCATGTACCAAAAAAAATGCAAGATTGCTGTGAGTTTTCACTGTACTCTCATTCACGCATGGCAACTGGATTAATTAATACTTTGAAGAATTGTTGTTTTGAACTAAATTGCTATTCAGTGGTTTGGTTTATACTAAAATAATTATTTCCCTCAATCTCAGTACCTAGTCTCACGATAGATGTTTTCCAAATTTTTAGTTTAAGTGCTGCTTCATTGAACATGTTAGTGATAATTATAATTTAAAACTAAACATTCGTGCTGTTTTTTTTTAAATTGTAAAAATCACTTTTACCCTTTGTGAGGACTGGAGCAACAGTCGAAATAAAGGAAAATCTTTTAATTTATTAATAATTTGTGTGTGAGGTTTAAGTGCAGTTGGTGTGACCTCGATCTGACTGCCAGCCAGGAGGTCCCAGGTTCAATCCCCGTCCTGGTTAAAGGTTGAACTTTGTGCAGCCTTCTTTTGCCACACTGTCTGTGGACAGGGACGTTAAGCTGTCAGTCTAGCCTCCTAAAAAGCTATCTCAGGGGACTTAAAAGGACCTACACACTTCTTGAAAAGGGTAGGGTAATCCCGGTTTTGTGGTGAGGGCCACATGATATGGTGTTATGGGAGAGTACCTATATGAGTGTTAAAGTATCACCCTCAATAAATATAGTTTTAATTAAGTGTCTTAACTGTACTTTAGTTTAATTTATAGTTAAATTACATAATATCTGATTTTTTAACCAGTCATTTTACTAATATATAAATTTATCTAGCTTTCTACATGAAGTACTAAGACATAATGCTTTTTTTCAGCATGGTAAAAGGGGATCTAGCTGCTGTTGCTGTAGTGGTAACCTTTGGTGCCGTCCTTGGTAAAACCAGCCAGCTTCAGCTGTTGGTGACTGCTTTTATAGAGGTGATTTTCTATACAGCTAACCTGGCCATTGGGACAAAATTTCTGCAGGCTGTGGATGCGGGTAGTTCAATTTATGTGCATGTATTTGGGGCATATTTTGGTCTGGCAGTAGCACGAGTTCTGTTTCACAGAAAAGTTGTGGCACACGAAAAAGAGACTTCAAGATATACTTCTGATCTGCTTGCAACTTTAGGTGAGTTCACTGTACAGTTATTTGTAGTATAAATTGTTGTTTTATAATGTAAATATCGTTATTTATATGCATCACCTTGACACTTATTAGATGTAATGGCTTTTTAATTAGTGATGGAATAAGAAATTAGTAGCATGATACATTCTAGCTTGTGACATGAATGTACAGTCGTGGTTATCAATTTGTTTGTGTTATCCAGGGGCCAACCATATAATTTGAAGGAGGGGAAGCATAACAGACAAAGTAGAAGTCATACATTTTTGTCAGTTAACCTTGGGTTACAATTTTAAAATTCTTTTTTACTTTATTCTTTTTTTCTTACATTTTTCAACACATTTCCTTTTTTCAATGCTTCCATGAATGAAAACAATTTTTGGTTTTAAAATTATTATTTGACATGTGAAGTTTTCTTTCTACAAATTTTTCCACTCGGAATCTCCACACTCAATATCAAACATATGCTATCCCTGTCAGTAATGATAGATCCGATGTTGGTTACTTTGGGGCTCGATCTAATCAAGCTTACTGAGTGTGTGTGGTTTTTTTAACCAGCATACCAACAGCTAGTTTTGCACAAAGCACTGTCAGTCTCAGGTTGACATGACCAGATATTGCTACCAATGACAAACATGCTATTCAGCACATGTCTTTGAAAAAAAATTGCTGAAAAAAATATCAAGAAACTTGCTGTCAGTGCTAACTGTAAATATTTGAAACTTAAATCAACTCTCAAAAGACTTATACTTTGATAAAGTTTAACCATACCAATTTAATTGTACTCAGGTACTATATTCCTGTGGGTGTTTTGGCCTAGTTTCAATGCAGTACTGGTTGAGGGAAGCACTCGGCACAGAGCCATCCTGAATACTTACTATGCAATTGTTACAAGCTGTGTCACATCATATGTCTTCTCTGCCCTTCTTACAAAGGACTCTAAAGTTAGTATGGTAAGTGAACAGTCTGGATCTCTCTGACTTGGTTGATGTGATTGTTTTGTAGTCTCACGGTTGGATGAAATCTTGCAGCACAAAAGAAACGTTCCTTTGTAATAAAATGTTATTACATTTTATTTCAAAAACATGTTATATATAGGTTAATGTATTCTCTCATAAATGAAAATTTAAACATTTTCATGTGGAGAAAAACAAAATGTCACAGAACAATTACGGAAGGTTGCCTAGTTCTTGCTCGGACCATTACTTAATGGTCATGAAGACATAGTTGCTAAAAGCTTCTACTGCCTCTTATTTTTTAAACCTTTCATCCCCATACACTACAAATGACGTGTTACCAAATTCTCCTAAATGGTATCCTTCCTTTCCTTCTAAACAGTGTGGGAGAATTCTGGTTTTCATATTGGATAGCTTGCAGTGAAATGATCAATTCCTATATTCTCACAATAAAACAACTTATCCCCCCCCCATCCTTTTAGGTGGACCAAAATTTAATGTCACTGCAAGAAATGCTGGAAATGGTCATTTAAGAGACTCAAATTTTCAAAATTTTCTGGGGGGGGGCATGCCCCCAGACCCCCTAGAAAAAGCACTCGTGCCTTCAGCACTAGTGGTGCCCTCCTCCTTTTCAAAATCCTAGATCTGCTCCTGACAATGATCTGAAAAGAAGCTGCTTGCTTTGTTTCCAGATGGCTAGGTGTTGGTTTTGTTTTTGTTGGATTATTCAGCTGCGTTGTTCCTTTAACCCTGGAATACCTTGGCTAATTAGAACACAATTGCTATGGGCGAGGGGGTCATTTGGATTATAAACTGAGGTACCCCTATCTACAGTTTTCAATATAAGGTCATGTACAAATGCCAGGCTACATGAGTATGTTGAATATTGTATTAATAGGTGCATGTCCAGAATGCAACGTTAGCAGGTGGTGTTGCCATAGGAACCACAGCCACAATGATCGTCCGTCCCTGGGGTGCAGTGCTAATCGGTTTAGTGAGTGGTGCGCTGAGTACCATGGGGTACAAGTATATGCAGGTTGGTTGAAAACACTACAAGTTTTATAGTTTGGTGAGAGAGGCCATTTCAAGTCAACAATTTCTTCACCAAGGGTTTAGTATAAATGGTTCAGATGGCTAAATCTTATTGGCACACGCATAATTATTGTGTGCTTGTCTCGCTTGTATTGTCAGTCATGAAAACAGAAAGCAGTAGAAGCATACAAAAACGGGCAAATGTTTATACTTGCATTTTAAATTATTTTTGCACATGCTTGTGCTTGCATCAAGTGCTGCTAAGGTTTGTGTGAATCATCCCTTCTCACAGTGAAATAGGAGCTCTGCTACACACGGGTGCCTGTAATGCTTAACCAAGACAAAGACATTTTGTGCTGTCAGCAAATTCTAAAATTACTATACACTTTGTTTTGCAATGTTCATTTTTATCACGAATATAATTTACAGATCCTTTTTTATATTTTCGTGTTTGATTGCAAAAATTATAGTGCATTTAAGCCCATCAAAAATGAATCAAAACCATTGTTAGTCTGATTTTAATGGCACTAAGTCTGCGTCAAGTGAATTCCATGCTTTAATATGCTAATATAAGATCGATGCTTTTGTTTTTTTGTGTTGCTAGCCTTTCCTCATAAGGAGACTGCGCATTCATGACACCTGTGGAGTAAACAGTCTGCATGGCCTGCCGGGAATTCTTGCTGCTATTGCCAGCACTGTGTCGGCTGCTCTGGCAGATTTCAAGCAGTACAAGGCCAGGTAATTCCTCACAGAACGTGCACTACTACTAGCAATAGAACCCAGGTTACAAAAGTGTGTTGGACTCACTGCCCAGTTCGAGCGCCTAGCCAAGTATTCAATAAGACTGATATTTTTTCAACATTCCTTCGGTGAGTTAATGCGTTGCAAAGGACTAAATAGTTCCAATTGGAGGACCACTTAAACGCAAAATCGAAATTAAGTTTTCCAATCAAGAAAAATAATACAAATATGAATACTGAAAGACAAAATGCTTGCTTGTGCGAAAGGGAACTTGTATTTACTTCTGGACACAACAGCAGAGCCGATACAAAATATATTAAACGCTGCGGGTACACTCTTTGTTTTACAAGAACCTTTTTTAAAGTAAGGTGGAGGCTGAGATTTGCCTAAGAGTTTAAGAAAATGTATTGGCTGAGATAAGGGCATCCTCCTCAGGCGCAAGAACATCCTCCTCAGGCTCAACCAAATTTTCCTCATGTTCTTAAGAAAAGAGAGAGACAGTTGGTACTTGTAGGCCTCGGCATCCTGAAGCTAAAGTACCGGTATTAACGATGTACATTATCCAGTGAATAATACACAGTTCACACTCTGGGTATACGGAAGGGATTGTGACATTTCAACCCTTCGTCTCCGATTTAAATGTTTCGCACATACAAGACTCAAGACAGTTTTGTTAACATAGAGATTATAAACGTCGCTAAAATTGACGATCCGCTAGAACTAGAACTTTCCACGAAATAAATGGTCAATAAAGTGTACGTGAATTTCTTTCATTGCAATGAGCGTTAGCTTCCTGCAGTAAGGTATTTACATCGAAATAGTTTTTGTTTCTGACGTTTTTCAAATATACTTGTGTTTCGCCAACATATCTCCGTTTAAAAAATACTGCCGAGAAAACAATTCGTTTTTTAGTGACGAAACATATTATCAAGACTCTCAGTATTTGACAGAACGAGGTATTTAGGCGGGGAGTTTAAGTATAAAGGTCGATCACATTGGGCTTCTGAAAAATGCATCGTGTTAACCACAGAAAAAGTGTACATAGGGAAGTAAAAATATCTCGTACCCTCAAATCAAGTTCAATTACCCGAATGAGACTACGAAAACAATGGGATACTCCCTTGATTTGTTGCATTTTTTCGGAAAATGTGGAATAATTCCCAAAAAACAAATATGCAATGGCCTATTAAAGTACTACCCTAAACTATAAAACGAATTTTAATTCATTTAAAAACGCTGTTTTTCTGAACGTCTTTTAAGACAAACGTGCTTAAAAGCATGTAAAGTATCAATTCGGGTTAAGCGACGAATCAAGCTGTACACAGAGTAAATGTTATATGTTTTTATGGAATACATTTTGTGCCAGTGGATCGTTAAGTTCGTGTTTATCAAATTCCTTGTGACGGCAGTCCTATCTTCACACATAGCTTGTACACGGTTTTCCCCGCCCGGGCACCAGTCCTCAACAGTACTCAGTATCAGGAGCTGGTCAAGTTTGCCCCAGGAGCTCCAGATGGGCTGGGGAGGAGTGCTGGGCTCCAGGCCGGGTTCCAGTTTGCCGCCTTGGCACTAACCTTGGTTCTGGCCATCGTGGGAGGCCTGTTGACAGGTTTGTATCAGTACGATGTATCTTAACATGGCATTTTTTAAAATCTTTTGTTCTCTAATTATTTTGCTTCAATGTAGAAACATGACTGGAAGGGTTAGTAGACTGGTATACAGTGGAATCCCCGTTAATACGGTCACCAACGGGCCAAAAAAATTTGGCCGTATTAACGGGGTAGGGTCAAGCTTCACATTTTAAGGGTAGTCAGGATAAGTACATCGCAAACACACTTCCTAAACAACTGTTCTCTTTAATAAACAACTGGAATGTGGATATAATTCCCATAGTTGAAACAGGGAGGAGTGTAGTTTACTTTGTAAAGTAAATCGGCTCTTTGACTAGAAAAAATTGATAAGTCACATGGCGTTTTCATTTTCTATTGAAATTAACGGGGTGAAATTATAAAGCAGTATACTGTTTGGACTTCAAATATGGCCGTTGGCCGTATTAACGGGTGACCTCAATAATGGGTTATTTTTTTGTAAGAAAATGTATGGCCGATTTGCCTGGCCAAAAACAAGTGGTTGTAATAACGAGGTGACCGTAATAACGAGGTGGCCGTAAGGCGGGGTTCCACTGTGGGGTCAGGTTGTACTCTTTGTTATTTATAATTAGTATTAGCATTAACAGTTATTAGTGACAGTGTAAGCAGTGCTAATTAGAGTTTGTAGTGAGGGTGCAAACTTTGAAATTAATCATGGAGTTTATGCAAGCAGAGCTATAAGCTAACGGACTTGAAAGCAGGATGATTTTTTAACCAAACATTTGAGAGAAATTTAAAGCAAACTATTTAACCTGTTTACTGCAAATTCAACCCTTTTGCAACACATCTTGACGATAGATTGCAGCTCATAACTGATAGTCTTGTATTGTGTTTTACAGGTTTAATCATTAAACAGCCTTTTTTCGACCCTCTAAGAGACAACGAGCTGTATGACGACGGGAGTTTTTGGGAAGTAAGGAAATGCTGTAGTTTCTTATAAGTATTAATATATACTCATTTGTGATAATCTTTCCCTGATGCTGGTTCTAAACTGAAAACGTTTGGAACAAAACTTTTAGCCTTAAATTAACGTATATTCTTACACTGTAGTTTCTCTAATAAAGCCCCTATTTGAAGCCAGAAAGTTATTAAACTCTCACCCCAACTAGAAATAAATAAGCCCTCTAAGGGGCTTAACAGAATACAACTAAAAATATATGTAATATGTCTTACTGCATGACAGTTTAACTGGTCTTATGATTGTTTAGTTGGTCGTTTACTTTTCAAGACAGCTTTGTTTAGTATTGCGAGACATTAACAATTATTGTATAAACTGAAACTGTCTTTCTTCTCATGTGTGCGGAAGATGGACGAATGGAAGAAGTTGAGAGTTACGCCATTCTTTTGAATTTATTAAGCACCCCCTCTCTGATAAGCTCCACTCTGAAGGGCTTCGAAACAATAAGGCCCCCCCCCTCCCCTTAATAGAAAAAAATACGGTAAGTTTATTTTTCCGTATTTTCCACGGAACGTTTGGCAAATAAAGCAGAAGTACTAACCACCTCACCACCAACGTGAAAACCTGCTTAGCAAGTAAATTTACTTCAAGTAAGAGGGCTTACTTAAGATTGATACCGGCCAAGTAAAAGTCTGCAGTGAAGCTGATCGACACTACCCTTGCTTTATACAGTGTAATATCAATATATACTTCTTTGTGTTACGATATGGTCGACCTTGCTTTATACAGTGTAATATCAATATATACTTCATTGTAATACAATATGGTCGACCGCTTGGTTGACGGCGTTTTTCTAACGTAATTTGGGTTTTTCTAAATTTGATTTGATTCAGGTTCCAGATGACTTTAACCCGCACATACCGGAAAGTGCTCAGTCCCCCAGAACCACAAACAACATGGTCGGAAACGATGCCCGTGACGTATGATGCAGCGTGATGCCTCGTGTGCACGAGTGTGTGTGTCATATCACATCGTAACGTGTGATACACGGTAATGAATGGGTGACCTGTCACGCAGAATGATGTGTTATCAGTGCGGCAACGTGAAATACAGCGTGACGCAGGGCGAGCGCGAAAATGCAGGGGCTAAAAAAGGACAGCGTTCTAGTAAAAATAGCAATAAATCATTTTGCGTTTTGTATTTAGGGGGAACTACAGGTCCTATTGACATTTCCGCGTAATTACGTCATAATCTGCTGTTATCTCGTTTTAACCGAGTTTGAATCATAGTGACACAATACCACAGTTGATAAAGATTCACAAATGTCTCGAGACAATTTGGGAGGCAAAGGGCTGTTAATTTGTAGGAAATTTTGGTTTTTTTGGATTTTAGGTAAATTAAAAGTTAATCTTAACGGATAAACGCCAGCTTGAATGCTATCCGAGCGATGCCCCTTGCCCGCTTATGAACAGTGTTTGTTGTTCTTTTAAATCCCTTCTCCTATAGACCACTTTCAAAATGCGCCCCAGTGGCCATGAACAAAAACTTCGAGTCGAGGCCAGTCAGCAAAAATCCAGCAAGTGTATGAGAACTTGGAACTTTACCTTGACTTGAAGTTGTTTTTTGAGCAAATTATGAAAGTAGTGTATCCCCCTAATCACAGCTAAAATATGACTTCAGCTCCTCCTTAAATATTGTTTCGAGATGACGGGATGAATTATCTCACTGTTGAAATAGCTATAGAGCAAGTATTTATACATTTTATACTAAGATTGATTTGGAGTGTTTTTCGCTGTCAGATAGGATGTTGAAGTTTTCTTTCAGCAATAGTTACAGTTTGTGGTGTGACCTAAGATACTTATTTTTCTTCGCAACAAGAAACAATCTCTCTAGGAAAACATTTGAGACACCCGAAGCCTCGATGTGGTACAATAGTAATTCTGGGCCCGTCACCTCCCCATCCAGTCTGAAAGCGGGATAACGATCTCTTATGTCTGAGGTGCGAAACTGCGCGGCAGACCTGGTGGCGAAGGTCACTATGTCAAAATGGGAATTAGACCTGTTGTTGTCATACATATATTAGGGAGCTTACGAAGCTGGGACGGCAACGTCGACGAGAACGTTACAAAACAGTGGATTTGACTACAGCATACAGTGACTTCAGGTGGAAACGCAACCAGCCGGAAATCTTTCCGTCGTCGTCTTCAGTAACAAAACGTAAGAAACTCAGTTCTGGAGTTTTGTAGAGAACGCGAACGTTAGAGTATGAATCATTTTAATCTTCGCGCAGCTTTAAATTAAAGCTGCTAATTTTTCATATTCACACACCTTCAGCCGGTAAAACAAAAAAGAAACAAATGAGTTAGACAAAGAAGAATGGGGAAAACGGAAAGTCGAAAATTCAACAGCTGTCTTCATTGACGTTCCCGTCCTAGCATCGTAAGCTCCCTACTTACAAGCGCGCGACTGGTGAGACGGGGAGCAAACAAGTCGAGCATGGTTCTGTGTGCTGTTAAGGCTTCGGGGTGTCAGACATGTTTTTCCTGTTAAGAAATTATTCCTCGCTGCGAAGCAATATTTCAGTCTGAGGTCACACGGCGTTTAGCACTAAAAGGATACAGAAAAACAACTTGTTGCACTCGCTCATACAGAAACAACTTCGTTTTGTACAAATAAATTTCCACAATTGACATTTCTTACTCATTGCAGGATGTAAACTTTATACTTTTATAGAAGTTTTCACGCTTTATACGCCTCGTCTTTTGTACTGAATTCTGTATTTAAATATATCTGGAGCACTTGTTTTCGGTTTGACAGCTCTGCCGTCAGTAGCTAATCAGAGCACGCGAAGACATTTTGATGGGCGGTCCATGCACCACAAAGTTTTTTATTATCTGGGCATCAAATTCTCGCCAAAATACACTGTAAAGTTAGTTAATTTAAAGTTGAATGTTGAAGGTTCTCCAAGCATGTGATAAGTTTTTCACGCGCTTGCTGGACAGTAAGGACGTGGACCGCCTAGTTTTGGCGAACAATGCACTGCGCGCTCAAATCAAGATCATCTGGAGGTGAACAAACTCACTTTTGCATACATCAGGTAACTCAAAAGTAATAGTTTTAAAGCTTAATTTACAGTGTAATACGGAGCTTTTGTAATACGTAATACTTGCTATTTAAGAAATGGCCCATGCTTAGCGTGCGTCTATCAAGTTATGGATGCACGTGGGAAGTTGGGAGAGCGCGAGAGAGGCGTTAGAGTGGCACGAGGCGAAGCTGAGTGCTTCTCTAGCTTCTCGAGTGCTCTCCCAACTTCTCAAGTGCATCCATAACTCGATAGACGCACAAAAAAGTATGGACCATTTCTTTTAGAACATTGCCTCTGTCACTTTAAACATTTTTTATAAGAAAAAATGCACGTAAGCTGATGACGTACAAAATTCTCCTAAACCGTTCTGAGCATTTTTATTGGTTGAACGTGATCACGCGATTTAATAGACGCACGGGCGTGCGTCTATCGAGTTATAGATGCACGCTCGCGCCATACAAAAAGCGCG
>JAOBYE010601743.1:119-12296 GCA_025403585.1 Parazoanthus swiftii
TCCTGGAATTTTGAAATTTTCTTCCAGGGCCCTGGAAAACTCCTGGAAAAACAGATAACTTTCCTGCACTCCTGGAAAACTCCTGGAATTTTGAAATTTTCTTCCAGGGCCCTGGAAAACTCCTGGAAAAACAGATAACTTTCCTGCACTCCTGGAATTTTATGGAAAAAGTTTCAACAGTCTTGTAAATAAACTAAAACCTGCAGAAGCATCTAACTAATTGTACTTTTTTTAAGACTCGATTTCAGGACGTTTTTTTCTGGGGATTTTGGACATTTTTGTCCCGTTTCGCTTCGACCGGAAAGTGGCCTGAAGAAATTTCTTGATATTGTTTTGTTTTGGGTGAGAGAGAATTTGGGGTTCGGTCCTGGAAAAACAAACTTTTTACCTTGGAGAACTCCTGAAAAATTCCTGGAATTTTTTTGTTATCAGTCAGTGAGCACCATGTCAACTTTCTTTCACGATTGTCTTTCATAGCAAATCGAGGTTCAACTTCTACCTCCGGGCTAAGGAGAAGCCGCAGAACCAGGGTGTCCCCCCTGAAATTCTGGAAGAATGAACGGATCGACTACGACACCAAGAGGAAGTCAGGTGATTGTCAGATATCTACTGAGTTTTAGTTGTAATAACAGTAATGATAATACTTCTATTGATAACAACAACAACAACAACAACAACAACAACAATCAAACATTTAATTTTATTACCCACAGCTTACATCTAAATTCGAAATGGGCTGAACTACATTGAAATACGACTATATCTATATCTATATATTTTTTGAAGTGTGATGTTGATTTGTGAATTCCCGGTACAGTAGTTCCGATAGGTATAAAAAAAGAGTAACAAAAACACACTGGAGTCACATCACTAGCTTGACGTTTGTAGATGTTTTAGAAGCTATATTATAACCGAGTTCGTCCAAATCTCACAATGAACCAGAAATAATTGTGACAACTCAACAGTGCTTTATTCTTTTATTGTGACACATAAAATCGTTTGTGTCGCATGAGTATCGCACGTTTTTGTTAGTTCTGCAGTAACAATCGCTTAGAACTGTCACTCAAATGTCTCCAGTATTTCGTGACTGCCTTTCCGGCTCATGCTCTTTGGCGCCTTTGTTACATCCAAGTTATGGGCGCAAGAACTTCTGGCTTCCTGGGTATAGCTTAAACTTATCTAACCGGCTTAAACTAGTTGTTGTGCTTTTTAGGTTTTACATTCAGAGGTATCATTCGGAACCCGACCCCAAAAGTGCAAAGGAAGAAAAGGACAAGAACCAAAGGTAGAAATCTGTATTTAACATTTGAAATGAAACTACACATCAAAGAAGGGCAAGAAGTGATTATTTACAACTTTGCAAAACCGAATCTGTCTTCTTTTTTATGGCGACTTACATCAAGTTTAGAAGGTTCTTTAAGAAAGTATTTAATTATATCATATATTTCTTAAGGATTCTTAAATAAATTAAGAAATCTTAAATCATTACATGCATTCGGGATTTTAGGTCTTAAAAATCTTTTTGGAATTTATCTTGAGTTTCGCCAAAGAATTTTGCCTAATTCTGCATTTCAATCAAGAAATACTGGTACTCGCAGACTTGCCAGAGAATCTCGTAGAAAACTGGTAAAAGTAGAACAACAGGTGTTTATAGAAGAGTTATCTCTTTGTAACTGTTGGGGAACATACCACGTTTTCTTTTACCCTTTCAGCCCTAGCCAGTTTATCGGTATGTAAATTCTCCTTTCATAATCCACCCAAAATAAGTTGTTCGGTAATGAGAATAAAGTAATTAACCTTACACCGCAATTTATTCCAGATGAAAACCAAAATTCTCCCAACCTGTTTACAAGGAAACTATAGAGACAGTTTAGGAGAATTCAGTAATGGTGTATTTTGGGCTGAGAGGGTTAATTCAACAATTGCAAAAGGCAGCTGAAAAGAAAGTGAAAGAAAGAATAAAAGCTATACACACAATCCATAAAATAACCTTATCTGGCATTACCTTTACATCTTTTAACTATACTTACCTTGCTTTATTCGCTTAATAAGGATATATTCCTTTTACCATCTAAAAACCCGTGAAAAATAATTTGCCAAATATAGAGCGTTCTCACGTGACGTCATACTGTAGCCGCCATTTTGGTGCCCCTTCACAATGGAGTTGTAATTAGTTTCTTTTGTTAGGGGCTCCAACATGGCCGCCATGCCCTTTGTCATTTGAATCCCTGGGGATTGAGTGAAAACGCTTTGGAGTAAAGAGCCGTCCCATGTTGATCATGAATCATTTATACTGATATTGTTGTAATTTAAATTTGCAGCAAAAAGAGAAAAATATGTTGAAGACAGCGGGGATGACATTCATGGACCAGAAGTAAGATTGTCACGCGCATACAACACATATGTTTTTTCTATGTCATTCAACTAGATCCATTTTTGGAATCATTGTTGGGTTTGAGTAACGACACACCCACCCCTCCCCTAAACCTAAACTTGACTTAACCCCATCCTTGACTCTAACACTAACATAAGGGTGGGGTGGGTGAGTAGTTGCCCACACACCTACACTGATATCATTTTTGGGCCCAATGGCTCAACTCCGGCGCTTATCTCCGATTACCGTAGTGTGTGCGAGGTTAGCGCAGTTGGTAAGATCTCTGGCTGCCAACCAGGAGGTCCTGGGTTTAATCCCCTGCCTGGTCGAGAGTTGACCTGTGGGCGGCCTTCTCGCGGTGACCACACCGTCCGTGGACGGGGACGTTAAGCCGTTGGTCTAGTCTCTCGACATTCTGTTTGGGGACTTAAAAGTTCCCACACACTTGTCGCAAAGAGTAGGGTGATCCCAGTGTTGTGGCCTGCATAGTACTGTAAAGGCAGCCATTGGCGTCGGATATATGCTTGTAAAGCGCTTTGAGACGTTACATATATAAAAGCGCTAAATAAGCACTGCAATTTATTTGTTTATTTATTTAAATGTGAGTGCATGACCCCCCTGGACGGGACTCTAGTCCAAAGTTTGTAGTCCAGATAAAATCTTTATTTCGCACCCTGCATCAAGAAAACTGACCAAAAGTTGGTTCATGAATAAGTGCAAACGTTTCTGTGTATTGGTCGAGTATATCAAAGTATGACACAAAACTTATAAAGTTGAAAACAAACGAAACAGACTAATTACGTGATTTCATTTGACCTTGAAAACGCGCTCGCAAATTGTTCGCTTTTTGTTTTGTTAACCGTTGGCAGGAAAGCCATTTAAACTAGCCATGCTAAATTGGATGGTCCTGTATAAATACTGCTTACAAATACCATCTGTTTACTGCCAGCTCACATAAGCTGTCATTTTAGTCGGAGGTGACGTATTAAACTAACTCAGGGCTTGGACTTCTGGCGATGCGTAAGGGCCTCGTGAAGTTTCTTACGAGGAGTTCGCTCAGAGAGTATATCCAAAATCACTGTAAATTGTCAAGATCACACTTTGCATGTCACTGTAATGTCAAATCCACACTTTTATGTGTATTTAAATTATTCATTTTATACTTCTTGGGGGTTCAGGACCTGCCTGAGGGATTAGCCGAGGAGTTCAACCCAAATGCTGCGGTCATCAACCCCGTCACACAGGAGGAAGTGGCTCTCGGTAAGTGATAAACAGGATTCTCTCGGGTGTGTGCGACCTTGAGTTAGAGAATAACTGTAAATCATAAAAACAGTATAATTGTCTTTCCGAGATCCTTACAAAGTGCATTTATGAATCCAGTTGAGAAGAAAAGTCAGTTAGAACTTCAGAAAACAACAAGCTTCATTACGAAACACAATAGCTGCTAGTGAGTTTACAGTGAGTTTACGAAATTATAACGGAGGTGCACGTAAAAAAGCACTCAGTCTCAGTAAGACTCTACTCTCAGAACGAAAGACCCTAGAGGATCTTTGACAATGGTATTAACAATAGCTGACACGTTCTAACAATACATTATTGTATGTTTGTCTACGGATGGTTAGGTTATCCCAAAGGTTGGGGTTATTTATATTGTGTTTTTATCCAATGGCATCTCTCGTTCTCAGAGTAGAGTGCGACTCCACAGTCTCGTCTGCAGCGCTTTATTTAATGCATTTCGGGTTTTTTCCACGATATAGACCTGAAACCATACATAGGTCGTTTATTTGTTGGTCTGGTCTGAAAATTGCGGTCTCCGCTCACACTCTTCAGTTCGCATAAAACTAACCAATTATTAGCGATTGAATGGTATGCGAAGCAAAGAAGTAGAGAAGAAAGGACACTTGGGTCCGTAAGAGTAAATATCTTTGTACAATGGCCATTCTGCCTGATGGGTTTTCGTTGCAGCCTTCTGCCGTCCTGGTTTCGTAAGCTCTATGTGTACAGTAGCATAATTCTTAATCAAGAAAGAAAGCACGATTCCCTCCGTTCACCTCTGAAACCAGGAACATTTTCGGCGAAAATGTAAGCGCCATTTCCAGTTAAAAGAAAAGTATATGCGAGAGCAGGAGCTTTCTTCCCAAACAGAAACAGCTTGGAATGCTGGGAGGAAACATAGTGAGAGAGGTTGGACACAAACAAGTTGAGAAAGTTAACAAAGAGTAAAGTTATGGCTGATGGGTCAGGCCCGTAGGCAGGATTTTTGTTGAGGGGGGAGGGAGGGGGGGGTGCAAATTTCGTAAACTTGAACTCTTAAAAAGCCAAATTTGTAATTTACGGCCGTTTTTTTTAGTCGTTCGATTTACGGTGGTACCAACTGTTACGATAAACTTGTTTGGACATTTTCATCATCTTGCTAAATCTCCAAATGCGGACCTGTTTAGGTCCGTGGGGGGTGCGTACGCACCCCGTGCACCCCCCTGCCTACGGGCCTGACAGTGTATATATGTAATTATGTATGTATGTATATACAGGGTTCAAAATAATGTTCTGAAATTCTGAAATTGTAGGCTCTTTTGTTAGGTCAAAAAATTTTGCTGGCTGTTTTCGTTGGTAAAATATTCTGTTTGCAAAATGGTATAAACATATTAACCTACAAAATCAAGCTATACTAGCAAATCTGCATCATCTTGCATAGGTTACAAAATGAAAACAAAGCTCCATTCAGAAGTGAAATTATTTTATTTTCAGTCATAAAACTGAATCGGTGAAAAAGTTGCCAATTACCCTTTGATCTTGAACTGTGTTGTGGAAATGAAAATCACTGGCAAGGTCCAAAATCTGCCGGCTATTCCCATCACCCGGCGGCTATTTTGAACCCTGATGTATATATGTATGTACAGACGTATGTAAGTAAACATTGTCATTCAATTTGTCCTTCCAAATTGGTACAATTTGTTCTTGTAAGAGTCAATTATTTATTGAACCAGTATAGTATTTCTTGAACTGGTGCAACTAGTTTAATTATTTTTTTTCTTTTTAATGTTTTTCATTAATTTTACAACACCTTTCCCCTCCTGTGAGTGTTTCAAGTCATTTCCTCTCCCCTCGCTCCTGGTCATCCCTTTCCCACTTCTCCCCCTGTACTGCATACAACTAATAAATATACTTCTACATTTTCTTTTATCTTTGTATAATTACTATTACTAATGATTGTTATTAAAATGAATACCTCTTCTGCTTCTGTTGGTTTACAGGTCTTGGGTAAGTGAGCATTTCTCATGTATGCACTGAAAAATAGAAAAAAAGCTATAATTAATAATATAAGTTCATTTAAATTATATTGTGAGGGCTCCATCTACATGTACAGTACAGTGTAGATTCATAACCAGAGATAACTGCAGTAGAAAGATAGAGCTACCAGCACTGCAAGGGGAAAAACTAGGTATTGACAGAAGCAACAATTACATGGTCTTGACAATTGCTCTGGAATAAAATTTCCATTCAGTTGCTGTTTCTTATGTTATCAAGAGGTATATGTTATTATAAACCAACTTTTGGTATACAATAAAACTTGTAGCATTTGGAGCTTCAAAGAATATGCTACTAACATTAATTATAACATGGTCATCATAAGAAAAAGAGTAGGAAATCCTCCTAAATACTGTTCACAGTTAGATAATAAAGTAAAAGCAAAGCCACTCTATTTATTGACTGTGTTACCTTCAATAAAGAAGGTAACACATTTACATCCATGGGGAGCATGTACTTTTCCATGTGGCCCTTGAGGGTTGCTTATCAATAAGCCAGCATTCTCTTAAACACCTCAAATTGAATAGAACTGCCAAATCAAGGGAAACTTTGAACAAGGCCGCCACTTGTAAGCTCTCAAAGAAGTTTCTAACTGGATGAAAAGAACTTTCTTTTGATCACCAAATTACAAAAATACTTGCATTATTGCTACTAAATTTACGCAGAAGTTCCAACTGTTATTTGCATGCATCTCACAGTTTCTTTTAATTAATACTTTGTGCAAACAAAGACGGCCATCAGTATGAATGACGCTGTCTGTCCATGAATTCTAGCTGATGGGTAGATTTGCATATAAGAGCAATTGCAAACAACACCTCGAAAGAAATTGTTATAACAATTTGGCAGAGACTCCTTTGCTTGATTGTGCCGGGTTTTGCATTTGTATCAGGCGATCCAAGCCACAGAATTTACTGGCCGGAGTCTGCTGGGTTTGGCACAGACCTCCTGGTAAAGTTTTTGATCATTTTTGATACACTTGTTGTAGCTCTCGCAGACATTCACCCATTTACTTTTTCATTCGTTTTATGTGATTTCATTGAATCTTCTTCTTCCAAGACTGTTCATGAATCTCTTATAGCTCAGCACTCGCAGTTTGAAAAAAATAGTAAAATGCTCTCCAATGACCGATGAGTTATGGTTCACTGCTAAATTCAAATTACACATTTGAAAAGAACCACCATTTACCTTTAACACCTAAAAAACCAATGAGAAAACGACCTGTTCTCGAAACAAAGGCTTGGCAAAACAATAATAATATTATTTACAACATTAGGCCATGAACAAGTCGTAATGCAAACCCCAAACCAGGCCGGGGATTGAGCCCTGGACCTCTTGGCTATGGCAGTCAGTGATCTTATCAACTACTCTAACCTTGTACATTAATACACAGCAATATACAGCTTCTTAAAAAATAGTTGTCTCATTCATTGTCCACTTATTCACTGTACACTCATATATTGTGCACTCATGTGTACGAACACTGTGAGCTGTTTGGATGAGGTATAAAAGAAGGCACAGACAGTCTTTGATGTTAAGAACTATTCTGACAAATGGCTGTCCAAATCTATACTTTCAGATGCAGAAAATTCCATGATGATTTTTCTTCAGCTGTTGCAATCTGATTCCTTTAGTCTTGGTTTGCATCAGGATTGTACCAGGAAACGAGTTTTGAAACAAGACATACGCAAACAGCCTCCCCCACCCCTCCCTGTAAGTCACATGTACCATACTCACTTGTCCAAATCATCGCTTATCTTATCAAACACTTTCTTGGTGTCTTTTACTTTCTTGATTTCTCTGCAGAAAGAGCATGGAACAGGTTTCTCTTCAGATGTACTACTTGTAATAGCTAAAATATTTTTTATATATTATATATATATAATTATAATTATACTTTTTTTAACACTTGTGCCTGACATACTTTAAAAGTAACCAGATGTGATAATTAAAACAAAAAACATTGAAAAAACACAATTTAGTCAGCAAAGTTAAGTATTCAGGTCATTGGTGAGGACACAGCCAAGAATACACTGTACTACATAATTACAGATGATTGTATAATATGTACAGTGTATGGCATTAGTTACATGGTATAGACTGACAAGGACTTTTAACACAGAACCACTTGTTATTATTAAACATGATTAGGCAACACTTACTGTTTGACAAAGACGTGGAGTGCTGTTGCTATTGATCTCTGGGCTTGATCCATCAGAATCTGCAAAATATTTGTTGACAAACTTGTTTTTCTTGTTTGCACAAGTTTAAGAACAGTTACAATGAGTAATGTACACTGGTGATTAGATTTATTGTAAACTAGCTCAACTCACCGTGAAAAAGGTTTGCAGTTCAGTTAGTGTTAATGTGAATTTTTTCAATGTATCAGCAACAAGCTTGTCCTCATCAAAGTACTTGATCAAGCTCTCAATTCCTCCTACGAGACCACTGAAAAGAGAGATCAACAACTAAATATTTAACCCATGTGCACATATCCATGCATACTTTATAAAGCAGACTCTCAACACACCATTTTTCTAATGGAAATTTTTGCTAGATCCATTCCCTTGTGGGGGCTTAAATTGACGTTTATATTGAATTAACGAGCCCAAATTTAACTGTCAAGTAATGATGTATCATAATGTACTTATATGCAATACATCCATTGGCATACCCTTCTGGGGTTCCAAAATACCCCCTTCTTCTATACCCCTGTTGGTTTTTATTAACACCCTCCAAAGTCAGTCCATTGCTACCACAACCCAGCCAGTGTCATAAGACTGATCCAGAAAGGGGTATTATAGGACTGAAATACATGTAGGGGGGATCAAAGGACTGACCTAGGAGAGGGAGTCAAAGGATGGGGTATCAAAATTAATGACTGACCCAGGAGAGGGGTCAAAGGACCGACCTAGGAGGAGGTATTAATTGACTGACCTAGGAGGTAAGTGTGTCTATTAATACCCCCTCCTAGGTTGGCTATTTGACCTCTCTCCTGGTTCAGTCATTAATTTTGATACCCCATCCTTTGATCCCCTCTCCTAGGTTAGTCCTTTAATACGCCCTCCTAGATCAGTCCTTTGACCCTCCTCCTAGGTCAGTCCTTTGACCCCCCTCCTAGGTCAGTCCTTTGACCCCCCTCCTGGGTAAGTCCATTAACACCCCCTCCTAGGTCAGGCCTTTAACCCCTTCTCCTGGGCCAGTCCTTTGATACCCCTCCTAGGTCAGTCAATTTTCCCCCCTTAGGTCAGTCTATTGATACCCCCTCCTACATTAGTCCACTGATATCCCTTCCTATGCCAGTCCATTGACAATCCCTGCTTGATCAAAACCCAAGGCCCCTGACTGTATTCTTACCCAGTTGAAGAATTGAAAGCTTTTCCTGTGTCAACCATACCGTTGCACAGCTTTGAAAGCTGCAAGAAAGATTAACAAATATGATAAATTATTTTCAATTTATCACAGTGCCAGTATTTTCATATATCTTAAAGATACTATCATTATCACTTTAGTTATAGAATGTACATGAACTGGAAATGTCAGAAAATTGCCAACCAAGCTCACAAATTTGTAAAAAACAAGAAAAACACACAAAAGTTCAGGGTTTTATTGAACCAGGTTTGCTTATCTTGCTTTTCTTCATCCACTGTGAAAGGTCAGTCGCATATTTTTTTGGTCAAAAAGTTACACACTTCATACTTTTGCTCTATAAATTGGATTTCAAGATGTCAAATATCTTGATATTTTGGCCAGCTTTTTTTTTTCTTACTATTTTGCACACATGTGCAGTCATTATTCCAACATGTCCGTGTAATGTAGTATATGATATGGGAAATAAACAATCGTACATTCCCAAATAAACATTGTACAGAGTGTAAAATTTGTCAGAAAAAATAATCGTACATGTATGATTATTTGGTACTTCAAAGTAGACCAATGTGACCTTTCCTAATCAGTAAAATCACCTTAAATTTAGTCTTCAACCAGTAAGTATGGCTGTTGTATCTTACTTGCCAGGGAAAATACCTTGTTTTCTAAGGCATATTAGAAACAGTGACTAACAATATTAAAGACTAACAGTAATCATTTTCCTCAAGTGGAGCCTCTAGAATGGAGACTGGGACAGCTCTCAAGTCAATTCACTTTTGTATGTAAAATTTGGTTTAGTACTTACCAAAACTGCCCCAAATCACCTAAAACACAGTGTTATGGTCGACTGTAATGTTGAATCTTTCAGATAGTTCAGCTTCCTCTGCCAAAAGCACCAAACTTAGGAACTTACTTTTTCAAGAGTGCTTTCCAGTGTGTTGATATCCTGTTCATTTTGCTCAATCTCGTATCTTTAGATCAAGAAAGAAACATTTCATTGCATTATTGAAGAGCAAAAAAACAGGGTTCGCTCAGTGCTGACCAACAAAGTTCTACAAAATTCAAGGAGTATTCAAGGACTCAAAGCAGTTTTCAAGGAGTATATAAATTTAGCATGGTTATTTTCAGTTAACAGCCTGTTTTCACAGACTGATAAATGAATTCCCACTACAGTATACAGTTCATTCATCCCCTCCACTGAACAGGAAGTAGAACAAACACGAATGTGAAACTCTGATCCTTACAATGTACATGTATGAAAAATAAACATATGAATGGAAGGCTAAAAAACAATTTGACAAGATGCTGCTATATTTCTACCAAAATGGGTAGTGTTTGAATAGGTATTTGCCAATGGCCAAATTTCAAAAATGGCAAGTTCACGAAAAAATTAAATGATTTTACTGTTTTTTTATCTTTTGTTTTCTAAAAGAATAAAATGTCAGGCAGTAATGAATTCCTCATTTTGAGTCCTGAGGGGTATAAATAGTGATATTGATCAAGATGCTGAGTAGGGTCCATTACCAATAGGATTGATCAGTAAACACAATATACAATTGTGTTGGATACTCCTGTTCTATTGAAAAAGAACCAACACAACTTAAAGAGTCATTCTTAGAAAAATAAATACTTTTATAACTTTATCATTGTTAATTTCCTTCATGGTAAATTCTTATGCTTTCAAGCTGGGAAATGAACATTTCCAAAAATGTACCTTGAAATGAAACGAGAGACTAGATGATATTTGATATTTTGTCTCAGACTCGGTCTGATACTAAATTAGCCAATTTGATAAACAATGTTAATGTGTATCAAATGAAGATACGTTTTACGCCTACTTACGGATTTAATGTCTTCATAGCTGATGACCACAAACAAAAGGATGAAGATAAATGTTTCCATAAAAACTAGTTCTCTTCAAATCAAGATTTCATTCTGTCTTCACCCTCTAATTCTAAACGATCTGCTTCCATCACAGAACAGATGTACAATTTTAAAAACATGAAAACGAAAATCAAAACTGATAATCCGAACTTGTTGTACTGTAACTTGCCAAAACACTGCTTACTGGCCGATAAATCGGAAGAAAAATTGTTACAACACACTTTTAAAATAGAAATATGATACCCGAGGAAGCTGGACGCTTTCGACAAGGTCACGGATTTCTGAGGCCGTGAGGGCTGTGTACTGTGATCAACTATCATTAACTAAGATGGGCATACCAACTGTGATTGTAAAAGAATGAAATCTTATTAATCTTCTACTAAAAGCATCCTTTTAAATCTTTACCAAAGTTAACAGCAGGTAATCATTCCACTGAGTATTATGTTATTCCTGCGACATTTGCAGAACTTTATCGCAACCAAAGTAATGCTTCGAACTTTCAGTTCTGTTTACTGGGCACTGGTAACGCCTCTCAAACAAAACAAGAAACAGAAGAAGTATTCACCATCAATGAAATCAATAAACATTAAGACGAATAAACAAGAAATGGAGTACTATCCTCGGAACATACTTTAGCAACTGATCATTTATAATAGGGTCATCAAGTGTGCTCACAGCAGTCAGATTCTGCGAGCGTGCAAAGAGAAGCTTTTCAAGGGTAATTGCAATTTCGACGCACCTGAACCGGGGGGAATCCTTCAGACATTCCTCAAAGTCAACTGGTTGTTTCATGACGGTTCAAACAACCTTTCCCTGCTGAAATAGTTGGCTAACTAAACTCCAAATCTTACTCTCTTCGCCATTACTGAACATACTGACAGTCCGTCAGGAAAGCTGGGTACCAGTCCTCAACTCCTTCCGGTCAATTTTAACCGCGTTTGTCGGAGTGGCCTCCGACGCGAGGCCTCCGCTGGTTTCGTTTCTGTTTCCGGTAAAAATTAAAAATTTTAGTTGAGAAAAAGCGTTTTGGTCGAAGTCCTTGGCATCCCTATGAACGGGATTATTTTCTTGCATTGTCTTATTTTCTTTTAATGTACTTTATGCAAATTCTGACAGGCAAGAAATTTTACTCGTAAAATTGCATTTGCCCGAGGTTTTTTTATAAACACAGTGGAATCCCGGTTTAACGATATGCCAAGGGGACGTCAAAATTATATCGTTAAACCGGGATATCGTTATACCGA
>JAOBYE010601854.1:0-12295 GCA_025403585.1 Parazoanthus swiftii
TCCGAACCCGTGTCAAAATGGAGGAGCGTGCACCGACGGAGTTGACTCGTACAACTGCACTTGTGTGGCTGGATTCAACGGCACCAACTGTGGAACAAGTGAGTTCTCTGTAGTTTTTACGTTCTTGATAGATCAAAGAGCGGTGTTCACAGTTTGAGCTAGGAATGAGGACAATAGAACTATCTTCAAAAACATTTCAAAAAACTTCCTGATTTTGAAAACAAAGAAACTATATAGGGTAGAAATGTCAATATGGTACATGTACTAGCTTTGCTAAAGAACTCTATTTTGTTAACGCAATAATATCAAAAATCAGGCAAATTGGAGAGAACAATAAAGATGAAACAGACCTGGCACTAAAGGCCTTGTTACACTACGCAATTTTCTCAGCAACTTGTCTCGCAATGCCGTTGCGAGACAAGTTGCTGGAGAATTGCACAGTGTAACATGGGTACTCTCGCAATTTTTTTTGTTGCGCGAAGCGTTGCACGAAGTAGAACTCAGCTCTACTTTTCGCAACGAATTGCAGCAACTGGCAGCACCATTGCACAGTGTATCACCCCTCCAGCAACTTTTCTCGCAATTTTATGGCAGTGTTAACAAGGACGCTTGCGCACACGTCTCGTTTTTGGTTCCGAGGAGCTGGGAACAAGAAGAAGCTTACCTAACCCGACCAAAATCATTGAGAATGGTTTGTAGTGTAACACCCAACCTCGGCAACTTGCAACGCTTCATTTTCAAACATTGCGAGACGAGTTGCAGAGAAAATTGCGCAGTGTAACAGGGCCTTTAGTACAAAAATAATTAGAGATAAGATATCTCAGAGAAAAGTGTATCACATTACAGGTGGATTTTGATTGGTCTAACTCAGAACAATAATCTTGAACTTTGGCCCGCTTTCCCTTTTCAAAATGCTAATTTATGCCGTATTTCGATCCGGTTCTTCGAAGTTTTGAAGCTCGGCCAAAAATGATCCAACTAATTCTCCGTAACATTAGCGATAAATAAACTTCATTTCGACACAGTGTCTTGTGTTAGCTATTTCTTCTTCCTGCACGCTTTCGCGTCGATATATTTCTCTTAAACTGTCTTTAAAACAACAAAGACTTTCGCAAAGCTTGCCCCATCTTCTAAAATGTATTTCTATGCGGATCGAACTCAGAATAATTTCGAAGAATGGCTATAAAATTGGCCAATCAAAGTATAGATGTTATGAACCAATCACGATTGAGCGCGCCGAGTATAAGTTCTGCGTCTGATTGTATGAAACAACTCACTCGACGCATCTATCTAGTGAAAAATATGGCTCGTACTAAGCAAACTGCCCGTAAATCAACCGGAGGAAAAGCTCCCCGTAAGCAGCTGGCCACCAAGGCAGCTCGTAAGAGCGCACCTGCAACTGGTGGAGTCAAGAAACCTCATCGTTACAGGCCCGGTACTGTGGCTCTTCGTGAGATCAGACGTTACCAGAAATCAACAGAACTGCTGATCCGCAAGCTGCCTTTCCAGCGTCTGGTCCGTGAGATCGCTCAGGACTTCAAGACTGATCTACGTTTCCAGAGCTCCGCCGTGATGGCCCTTCAAGAAGCCAGCGAGGCCTATCTTGTTGGTTTGTTTGAGGATACCAACTTGTGCGCCATCCACGCCAAACGTGTCACCATCATGCCGAAAGACATCCAGCTTGCCCGCCGAATCCGTGGTGAACGCGCCTAAATTGCTTCCATGAAGCACAAGACAAACGGCTCCTTTAGGAGCCACCAAATCAATAAATGATAATGAACAATACACTTCTGCCTTGACACTTTCTTATTTTCTATTTTCCTCAAAGTTTAATGGCCGTTTTGCAGTCAATATAGAACAAATTTACCCTTCTACCAAATCTCAAGACAAACGATATGACCACTGTCTTTTACAAAATATTTCTTGCAGCATCTACATTCAACTTAAAATCTTCTAGCACCCCGCTCCCCCATGAAATGGTGTCCCAAATGGACGGATTTATAAAATTTTGAATGACATCGTGCTTTGAGCTGAGGTTATTTATCACAGAGTTCCACAGCGATTATAAGAAGCGAACTCCTTTTTATAGTTAGGCTCAACGTGCATGAGCCAGTAGTGAGCTCGGAAGGCGTAAGTTTCTAGTTCTACGGGGGCATGCATCTGCGGAAAAAATTGTAAATTAAGACTTTCTGAAACACCATATTCCATTTCCTGCAACTTGGGGCTATTTTTAATAAAATCGAATAACGCTCACGTAAAATGTTTTGAGATCTAAAGTCGGTTAATGGCACATCTTAGCACTTATTTACATGTTATGTTCTGAAGAACGTGAAGCTCGAGTCTCATTTCTTTATTAACCTGGCGGTTAAATGTGCGGGTCGCTGGCGGCATAGTTTCCCTCTACCAGCTATGCTTGCGACCTATGCCCAAGTTAAGAAAGATTTGAAAATAAAGTTAACGATAGCTAGCAAACAAGATTTGGTGGTATATGTGATGTACAATTTCGACTCAAACCGAATTTTCAACCAACAACAAAGGTAACCTCGTATCACGACAAATATCAATACCAGGTAGTAAAATTTCTGTGATCGGAGACTTAAAAAAACCCATATGGAAAACTGAGTTTGTCCAGTTTGAAACAGCGAAGTAAATTTGACACGGCTGAGAAGTTTGCGCGCCAGTTCTCAACATTAACATAACGGTCATCATTATGTGTTTCTCGCTTGCTACAAAAAAAGGATTTTCGTTGAAATCCCACTCACAAAGGATAATTCGAACACAAGATGGGAAACTTCCATGTTTAATTTGTCTGTTGACTGCAAAAATTTCAAAATCACTTAGCGAATAGTGATTCTACAGGTGATTGTATCCTTAGCAAGACCGTTTTCAACCACACTAATCCAAGTTTTCCCAAATAATTTTTCTCGTCCGCTATTGGACAGGCTCAATAAATAACCTCTACTTACTTACCACGAAATGTTACATCACTTTTGTCAGAAAATGTTCTTCAATGTGAGAAAGGAAATGACAAAACCTCAGAACAAGTTGGTTCAAAAACACAACTTCTGGAGGCCATTTTAGATGTAGGCTGTTTCCTCGGTGGTCCGCAGCGTTGATATAAATTTGCGCCCGTTGGTCAACATCAGTACTTTCAGTAAAAGCACTGAGAACACAACCCGAGTTAGTACTTCGTCGCTTCGAGAATAAATTTCCTATCAGAAATGTCAGCCTCTCCGGTTAAGAAAGCTGCAAAGCCCAAGAAGCCAGCTGATCATCCAAAATACAGCGAAATGATCAAGGCAGCTATTGAGGCTTTGAAAGATCGCACTGGATCGTCCCGCCAAGCCATCGTGAAGTACCTGAAGGCCAACTACAAAGTGGGCGATTCCGCCGATGTACATGCCAAACTGGCACTGAAGAGAATGGTAAAAGCCGAGTTACTCGTTCATACCAAGGGAGCAGGAGCTTCTGGATCATTCAAACTGTCAGAAAAAGCCAAGAAGGTTCCCAAACCGAAGAAGGTCGTGAAGAAGAAGGCAGCGGCCAAGAAGCCAAAGAAGAAGCCGGCGGCCAAAAAGCCAAAGAAGAAGCCAGCGGCTAAGAAACCAACAAAACCAGCAGCTAAAAAAGCAAAGAAACCCGCTGCAAAGAAGGCGGCAGCAAAGAAACCAGCCGCTAAGAAACCAGCCGCCAAAAAACCAGCCGCCAAGAAGCCAGCAAAGAAAGCTGCAAAGAAACCCGCCGCGAAGAAAGCTGCGGCCAAAAAGCCTGCAAAGAAGTAACTTCCGCTGTGTCTACAAACCAAACGGCTCCTTTAGGAGCCACCAAATCTACAAGAGATATGACCAATTATTACTTCATTTATAACTTATCCTTTTTAAGTTTGAATATAAAAGTTAGGATATGTTATGCACCAGTAAATGTTAATTCCCCCTCTAACCAAAGACTATACCAAGCAAAAACTAGCTTCTTTCGAGGTTACCACGCTAACCGTAGACGACGAGCAGTCCTTATTTTTCCTCTCAATTAAATAATTCGTCGAACAGCGGAAAAGAAACTGCTAAAAGACTGGGGCTTTAAAGAAATTTCCGCGCGCCATCTTTCGCGGTCTCGACGAGCGCGGGTACTTGGATTCTTTTGACCGTCGCTGCCATCGGGTTGGGGACATTTTCCTACATTCGTGAATACTGCGATACCTTTACCGCAAGAACTGCAACATTTCCCCGGGTACAAAAGTGGGGACACTTGCGGGAACATTTTAAAGCATAAAACCGAATCTCAGCATGAAGAACTTATACTGCAGTATAAGTACTGATTGGCGACAGCTGTGCTTTTAAACGTTTTTGCTTAACATCCACCAGCCACCCCTGGACCCCTTTCATTCCAGCAGTATCGGTATACCAAATCGATTTTAGAACGGCTCTTTGACACGGTGTGAACTGACTTCCGATAGTGTTTTTAACTATATTATCTCATATTTTAGTAGACGGCCATTTTGATTTCTTGAGTTGGGGGTTGAAGAAAGATTCCGTTTCGTGCAAATCTTTTCGGCCACATTCGGCTACAGTGTATTTTCGTCATTTTCCCACACACTTAGCTTTTCAAAACCCTAGAAACTAATCGATACGGCCGGACGTCATTTTTTTATAACTTTTTATTTATAAGGATCACAAAATAATTAGGAAAATTATTTCTTCAGGCTCCTCAAACTATTAGTATACTTTGGTAATCACTTGAGAGCAATTCATTATATTCAATAACGAAATGTTTTAAAAAATTTATTAAATAAACTTCATCGCAAATTCCCAAGGGACCCAGCTTATTCAAATGCTAATGTTCGTGTCGTTAACCATTTAACTTCGATTAATATTTCGTTTCCATGGTTAAATGCATTGACACATATCAAGCTTTTGAGAAATTTGCGTAACGAAACCTTGGTTAGAGTCGCGTTTCTGGCAACTTTACTCAAAGATGAAGCTCATCTGACGAATATGGCAAGCGTTATTTCAAGTCAGAGGGAGAGTATTCCGCGCAAACTACCAGCCCTTCCTGTCATCGAGCATCCTTTGTCGCGTCTTGGCAACAAGTCAGAGCTTCAAGTCAGAGGCAGTTCGCGAGACGACGAGACTAGATCAGAGGAAGGCAAACATGGGAATCGTTCACAAAATATTAATGGCGGTGCTCTTCCCCCAGTGAAAGAAAAGCGAAAAAGAGGGAAGAAAAATCATTCCAGGATTCTGACATGGCCTTTCGGTGAGCTTATCTGTAATTCGACCAATTCATTGCATGCGGTGCATACGTTGAAGTTGTTTCGTAGCGGCAGACTTTCGTGACAGACAGTGTTTAAAATAATTGAGCGAGTCAGTGCGCGTGGTGATAAACAAACAAATAAAAAAATATCAGTTTTTATAATACTATAGATACCAACTCCGAATATTGTACTACTTTAGTACTTACACTATTAAATCACAACGCGAGCGCTTGAAGACTATAAAAATTATTTGATAAAACGTGTCACTGTACATTAATATCATCTGTAATTGGTATTTTAATGAGCATTAAAAATTTAAATGCACGTAGTCTTCGGCAATAAAATACCTTTTCATTTAAGCCAAGTTTAAAAATTTATTGTTTTATCATGCCCCAAGTTTAGTTTGCTTTCAGACTGACAAGCCAGTGTTTCACGAATCGGAATTAAAAAAGGGACATGTATGTGATATTATGTCGTGCACGCACTTTCAATTGTCATTGTGTATAAAAAATCCTCGTCACAAAATAATTATAGCCGAATTAAACATGCGAAAACTTATAGTTTGGGTCAGTTTTTTGCACTGTTATTTTAAGTTTGTCAAAACTGCTCTGATTTTTGCAGCTGATCTGAACGCGATTTCAGCCGCTGAAAACTGCCTGTGAATCAATGAAACTTGGTATCAATTCAGCTGTAAGTTTGTACAGACCACATATACTCTGCATAACAGCAGCAACAACAACAACAGCAAAAACAACAACAACAACAATAATCGCGGCGCTGTTTGGGCACTTAAAATAGCTGTCAAAAAGTTGGTAGTCTGGCAGCCAGATTATGCTTTAATATTGGGAATGGGAACGAGAGCTAAGAAAAACAAAATGGCGGACGTGGACATTCAAACCATTCGGTATTTATTTTTGCCGGTAGCTGGACCCCTACAAGGTTCAGAGCGGCTCTATAAGACTGAAGCTAAAGTAGTTTCAGCTCGGTTAGTTTAAAGTTATATCTGTTGTAGTTTTTGCTTGTTGTGATTTTTTGAAGCACTTGTGCATGCCCCGGCGGTACCTGCCACCTTGCCTTGGCAATTTTTAAGTCAAGAATTGTTTGTGAATTTGCTGTGAGGCTGTGTGTTTATCTGAAGCCATGTGACTCCTCAGGTCAAGATGACAACAAAAGTCATGGGCAAATTCCCTGGGCAACCAATAAATCTGCCTTGGAGGTGAGTTTACTCTTTTCTGCAGTCTTTTTTCTTGTTAGTGAAAAGATATGATTCCAGTTGCAAACTTATACCTGCCAACTCTCACGCCTTAGGCGTGAGTCTCACGCCTGATGGTTGAAAACTTCGATCTCACGCCGGCTCACACTTGCAGCCCAAATTCTCACGCCTGATTGATTAATGTGAGGTGTTGTCACCTTGCTTGACACAATTTCCAAAAATAAGTCGTAAACTCAGACCGATTTAAGAAGTGAAAACTATGTGTAAAATGAATAAATGATGATATTTTCCTCGCATTCTCTGATTTTTGAAGTAAAAAGCACTGGGAGTGAGGTCGCGCTTATACACGTCCTAAGACTGGTACTGGGAAATGTCATGGCTGTTTCCGATTCCATTATTAACTTAAACCAACTAACCTGTTTGCCCCATGTGGCTAAAGCATTTTCTTGATAACTTCGTCTTCAGAAGTTTTCGGATGTCTTCGGGAATCTCCGAAATGTTCGTATCGTTTTTTGAAAAATCTTGGCAGTCCCAGGATAAAAATCTCACGCCTTTATCTCAGAAAAAGTTGGCAGGTATACAAACTAGTGCTACGTACTTCATACATGTGTCGAATTAATCCTTGGAGGAAAAGGATGTTGAGCTAGAGAAATATAGTTCATGCCATTGTGGACTTTGGAGGTCACAGAGGGCAAGGGGGCATGTGTATGTGCCGCCAAAAAATTTGCTGCTTTTGCCCTTAAAAAGTGCTTATAAAACTGGAAAAAAAAGTTTAGAAAAGAAAATCACTTGTTCGGTTGTGGTGTTTTTAAGCTTTTAAAACTTTTATTCTTTGCAAAACAGTGCAAGATCTTTTACCAAAATTGATCTTTGGGATTTTACAGACTGGCTTTGGTATCACTGCTACTAATTAATGTTACTGTTCAGTTGCTTTAACAATTATTTGTTCATGTTTGGCTGTTTGATTGATGTTTATGGTGCACTTCACCTTATACAAATTCAATTGTTTACCATTTTTTATGATTATCAATTTAAAATGCAATTTCTAGCACTTCTAGAAGCTTAAATTTTCAAAAATTTCCAGGGTAGCATCACAGGACTTTACAGCTAGAATATCACAAGTTTACCGCTAGAACATTCGATACTATACAATAATTTAATAGAAATTAGTGATAATTGACTGATTGGCCAAAGGCTGCAGGTAGTTTCTCAATAAGTAAAGTCTAAAAGAAATGTGAAAATTATCTCACTACCTATATATGGTAAAATATGCTGTGAACTTGCAGCTAGGAGGTTTGTACAGGGTTCTCCCAAACGAGGCATAGTAGAGGGAGACAAAGATAAAGTAGGGGGAGAAAGTGCGCTCAAGGTGTGAACTTTCTACGGAGTTTGGGGCATGCCCCCCAGTAATTTGGAATTCTACAGCCTACAAAAACTTGTAGCAAGCATGTTCAAGTGGACAATACGGAGAAAATCACCGGTCGCCGGCTCTGTTTGTAGGAAAAAAGCTGAAGTACCTAAGATCATGCAGGGTTTTTAAGGGCAGAAGGGCTCATTATCATCAAAAAGCAATTAACATTTATTACTGTGCTTGAGAAGGTTAACTGAAACAGCCAACAAAAATGGCATTTGATTCATAATTATATTTTTGCAGTGCTGCTCCAGGATGGGGTATTTTTAGGTACCTAGTGTACACTATATTATATAAAATTATTGATTATTTATATGATAGGTATTCATTAAAGGATTTATTTATCTTTTTAATTTTTCTAAAAATGCTTCATTTATGTCCCAATCACATGCCCGTAGCCAGGATTTTTGTTGGGGGGGTGCAAACTTCATAAGTTTGGGCTCTTAAAAGCCAAATTTATGGGACAAACACACTTATGGCCATTTTTTTTTTAGTCGTTTTGCTTTACAGTAGCACTAACCGTTATGATAAACCTATTCGGGTTTCTTCATGGTCTTATTAATCTCCAAATGCGGACCTTTTTGGGTCTGTGGGGGGTTGCGTATGCACCCCACACACCCCCCCAGCCTACGGGCCTGCAATCAGTAAACCAATAATGTATCTGACCTGAAGGCTAAAGCAGGTCTACCTGTACATGTACATGTATCCAAGATTAATTACAACTAATATCTGAGATTGTTCGTCTCATTCAGATGAGTTCTCATAATTCCTGACTCGTAACATACTGTGTCATAATTTATAACTTATAATTTACCTGTATGAGTTTACAGGTTGAAGAGCTCATCAAAGAGAAACTGGCAACTGGATTTTTTGGCCTGCGTCAAGCTTTCAAATCTAATGACCCACTTGGTAGAGGAAATGTCTCAAGGTTTGTTAACTAAGAGTAAAAACGTTTTCATTTTCACTACCACTACCTTAGTTGACCGAGTAAGCGCCCATGCCCAAGTAAGCGCCCACCCCCTTTTCAGACGAAAGTTCTTACACGGGGTATTTTTGGAAGAAATATTTGTGGTAATTTTTTTTCAGGACTGCTGCAGTGAATAAAATTGTAGTAATAGTAAAATTATTACAGCTTCAAAGGCTTCGAAAAGGTTGTTTTATCAATATCTGGCAATAATAAAGTGCATTTGCAATGAAAGATATTCAAGCGTGGCGTGAAGTCGTCCTAGCTTTGGGAATCGAGTATCCGTTTGTGAACGAGTTGATTGCGCTTGGTTATTTGTGACCGCAATTGTAATTGTTGATTTTTGCTAAAAGAGCTTTGCACCCTTCATTCTTTATCCATTTTAACACTGAAAATAAACTGCATACGAAAACAAAAATGTAGCGTGTTTAATCGTGGGTAAAACTTGCATTCGCTTGGCGCCTGAATGACGCGACTGAAATTGACAACGAAAGGAAAGCTGTCTGAGACGTGACCAACGCGGAGCTTTTCAGAGATATATTTATTTCGATCTCTTTTTCAAAATCACAGCAAAACTGAAGCTATTGATTTTTTTTAACAAAGATATACCGGTAGTAACAGTAATAAATCCGCGATTTAAAATAAACAAAGCTTTGTATTATAATACAGTCGTCAATAGACCGTAAAAAGATAATTTGTGGTAAACAAAAGATCGAAAAACTTCAACTTGCCAAATTGTCTCGATCGATAATTCATCACTGACTCTAGTCCGTTACAATACCTGCCGCGTTGCAAAAAATCTGCATAGCATTTTGTGTTTGATCGTAAAATTGCGATGGAAGCAATATTCCTTCTTCACATGAAAATAGCACCGGGGTAACGAAAACAACGTGTTAAAAAAGGTTTCTGCAGAAAGCGCGTGAGGGAATGAAAAGGACCAGGAAAACCTCCAAATCGTGTGTTTGTTCACGTTTGGAAAGGGCTATTAGTATTAATATGCAAAGTAACTTTGGAAGCTAGCTTACCGTGAAAGCGCCCATGCTCGAGTAAGCGCCCACCCCCAAACTTTCGCCAGATTATTGCTCGTGGGGGGTGGGCGCTTTCTCAGTCAAATACAGTAGTCTTTTCACTGAGAGCGGCTATATTTAGTTAACCAGGTCAAAGGCATGTCAGAGTAATAACCAGAGATTACTATAGTACAAGCATATTGCAGACTATGAATTATATCCTGTTAACTAGCTGTTTCTCAGTCAGGTAGTGGGAGATTATTGTCTATTTAGACTGGAATCATTAAATGTTTTTTACAAAGTTATGTTTAAAGTTTTCTAACAATAGGTGCAAAGACTCGTTTAAACCCAAAGAAGTGAAAAGTGAATATAAATTTAGCAAATTTATTTTATTTATTTTAGTTAGTAATTTTTAAGATAATAATAATATTTATTATTATTATTATTGTTATTATTATTACTAGTGTTATTATTGTTATTATATGTGTGACATCAGCACTATAGACAAAATGGGACTGAGGTGTAATAATTCTAAATAATTCGACTAATTTATTATATGATGTTTTATACTCTTTTTAATTAGGGAAGCTCTTACAACAATCTTGTACCATCTCTGTGGATACCTTTCAGCTGAACAAATTGATGGATTACTTCACAGGTAAAAACTTAATATCTCATGTTCAGTTATAATTATCTGTTGAAATATTGGACACAAATTAATTTTTTATGAGGAAATTTTGTGAATACTTCCTTTGTTTCTAGGCTTCAGCTGAACACAAGGAGTATGATATCATTTGACAGCTTTATAAAACATTTCAGGGATGTCGAGGTAAGGTTATGTAACTTATTATTACTATAATCCATCCATGGTAATTAAGCACTTAAAGTGCAGACCAGTCCGTTAGATTTGATACATGAATTTTTGTGTAAATTATATCGTCAGTGATCAAGAACAAAATCTTTCAATTATGGGTAAAAAACTGCAGTTTGTTCAAAATAATGAGTATGATTACAGAATGATAATACCATAACATTTTAATTCCTCACATGATTATGTAGATCTGTTTGGTCTAAATATAAACCTCGATCCTTCTGTTACCCACATAATTTATTTAGTTTAATGTTAATTTATACTGTCTCAGATACATCTACCGGTATATATATATATATATATATGTTGTCGATATGTAACAAGTCACTACAGATCTATGTCAGTGTGATATGTATACGGGTCAGAAATCATTATATTTGGAGGTGCCAGACGAATTTAGTGTGTTCAATAATGATATTTTGACATGTTATGGGTTAGTACAACAAACAGTGTATTTAATACACTTAAGCTTGCATGTACTTTCATTTCACCGAGCGCTATACAATTTATTTAATTTTATTTTTGAGAACAGGCACTTTAAAGTGCTATAAGCTCTAAGCAACAACTTTTTGGTTCATCAGCCCCTGTTTAAAGAGTTACTTAATATCTTGCTTATAAGTCTGACTGGTCAGAAACAGTAAGTGACTGAGCTAAAATGAACTTGGCTGATCATCGAGTTCGGAGACTCTTCGGAAATCATTTCGAGCCCTGTGAATGCTATAAAACTGCATGACTATAGGGTCTTAATTATGAAGTTCACATCACTGACTGCAGGTTGTACAGAAAGAGTGGGTTGACCCTGTTCTGCGCCCCTCAGTTGAAGAGAATACCACGGCAAACCTCCCAGCCAACAGACTGAGGGAGAAGCAGAGACAAGCTGTTGCCAATCCAAAAGAGTCTGTGGTAAAAGGCAGGCAAAGGCCATCTGTTCCCAGACTACTCTCAGCATTACAGGTTTTTCCCCTCCTGAAAAAGCAGGCAACAGAAGGGTAAGCAGGGGGGTGGACAAAAATCTTTTCACTGTATTTTAGAAAACAGCATTATACTGTATATACATGTTTCTGTATTTTATACAGCTTTTAGGGAAACTTGCAAATTTATTGAATTAGTTATTGCTTTACTTGAAAGGGGGAAAGTCATTATGGGTGCTCAAAATTGCAACAGCAGCAGAAACCAACAACAAAATCGTTAGTTGGAAACAGCAAAGCAGAGTGTTTTAAGATTGTTCATGCAGAAATGGATAAAATCTACTATTTAAGGGCTGGATAATTAAAACTTCAAATTATTTCACAGTTTGCTTGGATCAACATCACTGCAAAACTACTGGAGGAATTGCCAAAGGTTCTGTAATACTGCAAATCCTAACAAAACCACAAAATATAATGTATGGTGTATTTTCCACTGCTATACAAGTTGTTGAGTGTTTACATCACATTCTGAAGACTCAGTCAGTGTATTTCTTCAGGTTTAGGAAATGAGGTACTCGGAGTGGGAAAAAAGGTATACCTTAGCTTAAGGTCATTGTGTGTCGTAGTTGCAATGGTCCGGGGACATGTTTCCCAGAACATTAAGCTTTAT
>JAOBYE010602076.1:0-12293 GCA_025403585.1 Parazoanthus swiftii
TAAAACATTTTGATTGGTCGGGAAAGTGTGCACGCCTGTGATTGTAGTTATACGCTTCTAGTCTTATGAGCTTCTGATCGATCTTAATGTAAATCTGCAAAATAAATTCTCGTTACAGGAAAAAACTTGTCACCTCATTTACATTGCAAAAGCTCCTGTTTCAAGTGAGAGCCACTCCTGACTAAGTACTGCACCAAAAAATATGTGGCACTTGATCTTGAAAGTTAATACAGTACACGTACATCTAGACACTTGATAACTAGACATCTCTAAATATACCATGTATCTGAGTGTACACCTCTACACAGTTTTGGACCCCTCTGTATATATCAACTCATGTTGGCCAGTTTTACATGCTTATCCCTATGTTTGGGGTATCTCCTTCATTTTTCTGGGAGGTCTAGTCAGCTTTGAAATTCCTGAAGAAATCCAAGAACAAAGAAATTAAATTGGTCTGGCTGTGTTCTCCTGAAATATAGTTATTAACTGTAACAACAATAGACCAATAATTCAGCTTGAAGCAAAAGACATCAACACCAAGCTCTTGGGATAATCTGTGCAAATTCTATAATAATTTTATTCCCTGGAGCCTTGTGTTGATGTCTTTTTTTCAGGCTGAATTTAAATATATCAAAGTTGGTCTATTTAAACAAGCCAATTTAAAGACATCTTTTTCTTCTTTTAACATTTTTACTACAAAACCAGTTATTTTGTTATGAGTGTTAAATTAGAGCTAAACATATTACCGAGAACTCTCTAAGATCAATTTATAATTCTCCCTGATATTTGTTTGAGAAGAAAAAATATGTGGAGATACATTAAGAGATTTAGGTGCAGCATAACATGTTTAGGGTTGAAAAGGTGAGCAGAGGAAGTCACATGTGAACTAAGTTGGTTCTGATCTCTCATTCTTTAGCTATGGCGTTGTGTTGTGGGAACTGTTAACTGGACAGTTTCCATACAAAGATGTGGAGGCGTTGGCTGTTGCTTATGGAGTGGCCATGAACAGTTTGACGCTGCCTATTCCTGCTACCTGCCCCGAGGTATTCAAGGACCTCATGATAGGCAAGTGTTTGCTGCCATAACAGATCGAAATTTGTGCAAATCTGTCCCCCACCCAATCTTTCATTGTTACTCAGCCTGGAGGCGCTGGCCCATTCATATTTCCTTTCCAATGGTGGTAAACAAGATAGATCAAAATATTTATTCAAATTTACCAAGTATATGCAGGCCGGCTCGAGTCAGGCTATGGCATAGCCTCTTGTTATTTTTTTCTTTTGACAAGTTTTTAACTCTTACATGCACCAGCATTAGTAGACAGTTCAATATTTACTACTGGAATAGCTTACCTTCCAAATAAATATAAAGCAGGCAACATCATTTAACCAATTTAAATTGAAAATAAGCTGCCACAGTTTCTGAAGGTGCGGCGCCCTTGTAAAGCAGGAGAATTTGTTTTCTATTTAAACTTGTAAACTTTGAATTTTAAAATAATTAGAGATTAGTATTAGTTAGAACTAGTAAAACTCATATTTTAGTGTATATTTGTAAATATTCCTGAAAGACTTATTGTGGTTAAATAAAGTTATCAGTTCAGTTCAGTTCAGTATTTGACAGGGAAAGAGTCCACCCCCCCGGATGAAAGTTTGGGGTTGGGCACAGTTTACATCATTCTGCATTTAGTACTTCAGGATTAACCTATAAATTGGTCGGCAGATTGCTGGAATCAGGACCCTCACCAGAGACCCTCCTTCAAAGGAATCTTGAGTGACCTTGAAGAGATTCAAAAGGACTCATCCTTTATTGCCTCAGAGCCAGAATCATTCATGTCAATGCAAGATGGCTGGCAAACAGAAATTGAACAAATTTTTGAGGATCTTCGGCAAAAGGAAAAGGTAGGAAAAAAATCTCGAGTTTACTTTCAAAGATATTTTTTATAACTCAATCAAGGTTTTTTATCTCCTTTCTTTTCCCTATTCCTGTTTAAGAGTGTGATATCAGTGATAGTTATAGCTTTCATTCAATCTCTGTAGGAACTCACCTCGCGTGAAGAGGAGCTAAGGCGCATGCAGTTGGAGCAAAAGACACATGCTGTCCAGCTCCGCAAGCGAGAGGAGGAATTGGCAGCTCGTGAAATGAACCTGCTGGAGAGAGAGATTAGTGTAATTATACAGGTAATAGTAAGTTATGCGTGCACTGATCCCTGTAGTTATAGAGGTAATATGTGAGCACAGTTATTAAGAAGCAGACACACAGACAGGCAGAGACAAAGAGTCAGAGATGATAAATGAATGAATGAGTGAAACTTTGTTTGGACACTGTGCATTTGCAACCAGATAAATCGCTTTTCAGAAAAACCAAGTAATTCAAATACATATACAGACAGACAGAAATACAGACAGACAAACAGACAGACAGACAGATCAATGTGATTTTACACTCAGGTAACATGGGAGCATTAATATTGCATGCAAGACAGATATTCAACAATTTTAACCGTTATAACATGGTCAAGCATAGTTACTTATAAATTTGAAATGAGTTTTTTACAGTTCTATTTTTAACTATGGTAATTATTTCAGCTCCAAGTTATATTATTATTGATCTTCCTTTTGTATACCAAACTCATATAAGTTTGAGCAGTAGACAGACAACAGTCAAAGAGAGTTTAGGTGTCTGACAGTGAAAAGCTTCAAGACGAAAGATATTGATTGAAAGTCAGCCTCAGAGTGGTTTTTTGTTCTAACCCAAGTGTAACTCATGTCTCCTTGAAGCTTCAAAAGACATTGAAACCTTCGCCAAAGACTTGTAAAACTCAGCTCTTACGCTTTCGCTATGGAAGGAAGATTAGTGCACCTTCAGGTAAATAACAAAGGATGATATCTTGCTTTTTAAGCCTTACAATCATTTACTTTATTCCAGCAACAAAGATACTCAAAGCCTTCACCAAAGAAGAGAAAAAAGGGTATTGGATTGTTTTGGCTAAAAAAAGGTCATAGAAAAATCAGTGCCCCTTCAGGTAATATAATTGTTTTTACTTTATATTATATTATGTTATGTTTGTTTTATTTTTAATGGGTTTTGGTTATTAACTTTATTTATTTGTTTTATATTTCTTAGTTTGTTTATTTTGCCGATTGCCTGTGGGCCATGTGACAATAATTTTATGTCATAGAGCTCCTACTGGGTGTCCCACATTGCCCCTACATAATTTTAAAATTGATACCATGGGACAAGAAAATGTCCTTAGTGAACCTGCAATAATTGTTCAAAGTGGCATTTACTAACATTTAATGTTAATGAAAATCTGCATTCTTTATCATGGCGTTTCATGGCCTTGCTCATAATTATAGTTTTAACTACCCCTTTCACGCCTAAAAGTGATGAATGATGAGTTGCTAAATTCCCACTACTTAACTCCATATGTATCCTACTAATAGGCTAGAAGAATTTTTACATTTTATCAAAGATAATATGTAGAAGTTTAACTCGATTTTCTTTTTATCAAAATCAATCAACTTAATTTCTTTTGAAACAGTGAGGAGAAGATATTGTTGATAATGTTGGGTTTGCTCAACCAGTGAACCTGAAACTAAGGACTCTAGGTTTTCCACTTTGCCCAGTGTGTAAATCAAACTTTCTAAGAGCTGTTCTCTTGTGTTTTTGAGTTCTGTGTTTGTCCTGTTGTACTTACGGTAGTTCAATTTCTCGACTGCAGATTTCCAGCACAGGTTTACCATCACATCTGATACGTTTGGGAGTAACCCATCATTCGGTGAAGGAAGTAATGGGACTGCTCCAAGCCCTTGTCCAAATTCGCCACACCTGCAAAGATTTCGGCTCCTCTCGTGTAAGTAGTTTATTTTTTCCTTGACATACAGCCGTTTCGCCAAGGGCTGATCTGTGGAAAGAGTTGTACTTAGGTCGCAGAGCATGATGGGAGCCCTAATTTCGTAAATTCTAAGAAATTTTTGACGTAATTTTTCAAAATTACTTCGTTCTGTCCTCGGATATAGATCAATAGATATGATACAATATGATACCATACCATAAGATAGTGAGACAGTAAAGCTTATCGTTTTTTTAGAACGACCTTTAATATGTACACCAATGCTTTTTTTGTTTAAACACCAGTACCGTAGCTATTAGTTATTAGACGTCAAAGGAATGTCATATAAAGCAGCATCATTTACTATCTGAAATTATTTTATGTATTTTATTAGCCTACTATATTTTAGATCTTTGTAAAGCGCTTGGAGCTTATTTGTATAAGCGCTTATAAATGTTTATTATTTTTTATTTGTTGTTTATTGTTTATTTACCATACCATGTTATACAAAACGATTAAAAAGTGCTTTGGTCACGTGGATAGTGTCCAAGCACCAGTTTCAAATTCAGTGCTGCGGGTTGTGAGATTCTTTAGCCTTCTCTACCCCTTCTACAGAAGAAGAGGACTTCATGAAACCAAACATTTTGCATTACCGCTAGCTAGTCGTGTGACCAGTGTCCTGCATAAGGTCTGTTCTTGACGATTAGTCCAGCCATACCATGGTGAATGTATGTTAACTGTATCTTTGATGTTACAGTTGATGACCCCGACCAGATTTCTCCACCCGCTCCCCCTGACAACAGTAAGAAAGTTCGTACATGGGGTCCCAGCTCTGTCCACCAGAAAGAGAGAACTGAGAACAGAAGTAGGCGAACCAAGGCGAAGGAGAGGTTCATGGCCGAGCGCTCCAACTCTGTACCAAACCTGGGAAATAAGGTCGAGCAGATAGGTGAGAAAATATGCGAGAACAGCCCAGTTTCGCACTCCCTGTTACCGCTGATTATACTAATCATGGGCTCACTTCTACAGCGTTAGCCTCGACTTGGTGTTGAACATACATAAATACCAGCGAGAACGATTAGAAGTCCGAGCCTGCAACAATACACAGAGTTAAAAACCGCTGATATCTACATTGGTATTTAAGGATATTTTACATGAGGTCGAGGCTAACGTTGTAACGAGTCTGTAGTCATTGTGATCAGCGGTAATTGAGAATACGAAATTGGACTATTATTGAGTCAGGACCGTGTGTTGCATTTGGCTTTCAGTTGTTGTTACGCTATGGAGAGTGAGTGTAGGTCTACCTGAGTTGTGTTTATATCTTGCTGAAAACAACGTATTTGCATCCTATCAGGGATTGTACTGTCGTTGAAAATCCTTGAATTTTGTTTTTAAGGCCTTGAAAAATTGTCTCGCCTTAAGTTTTTCTTGTATGGAATATGATGTTCGACTGTATCGAACACGTGGCTTTTCCTTCGGAGTGCTTAATGTTCTGAATATTTCTTGTCACACAGAAAAGAAGTGTATGACTGCAGACGGGAGCCCCGTTCTCAGTCCAAGACACCGATCGTCGATGAGGTTGCGCCCTAAACGCGTCAAGACAGATAAGGCAATCTGTCAGGCTGGAGCTTTATTAGCGTTGGTGGCATTGGGGCGGGACATCGGAGATATTGCTGCAAAGGAAAATGCGGGATTAGACTCGTCAACACACAAAACTTTCTCAAGGCATCGATCACTAACGGGAAAACGAAGCCGCGAGTTTTCTCCATCTCATCGATTGTCATGGATGAATTCTTTGTCTCCCGACGACTCGAGCTATTCTTCTTATGATAAGCAGTTCTCATCTCCCGAACAGAGCCCATCTGAAAAATCTTTCAACAGGATTCCTCCGAAGCGGCCACTTTCAACACCAGTGCTTCTTAAAGCTACCTTTTATCACGATTCCTCGCCGCCAAGGACTTTTGAAGATCCGTCTTCCCCTTCCTTTAATGACAAGGATGCAACCTCAGCAGTAGTTGAAAATTCGACTGATGTTCCGCTTATTGACTTAAGTGTGTTTGAAAGGCGCGACCGCCGTTCACGCTCATTAGATTCAAAAGAACTGCACAAAATCTCTCTCGATGCACTTAATGGGAGTAATTTAACTTTAACGGACGTGACCATAACTGGTTCAGACCCATATTTAAACACGATACGTCATCGACTGCCTTCGTCCAATGCGGAAGCGGGATTAGAGGATTTGAAACTCCCTCCCCCACCCCCCTCACCTCGGCTCAACTCGCCCAATCGCGACGTCTTTAACCAGGAACCCGACGACCCTGTCCGACCCAGACCTCGGCCCAGAAACTTGAATCTGAGCCCTTCGACGGAGGGCCTGGGGCCAGTGAGCCCAGTTTTACCGAGTCCCTCCAGTCAATCGAAGAAAGAATTAACTCTCTTAGACGTGGAGGTCGAGGGCCAAAAGCGAGACACCACCAAACCTTTGATTCAACCCGAAACTGTGAAAAAACCGCTTTCGATCAAAGAGCTTGAAAAAGAGTTATTGGACTCTAATACGACTGCAATCTAAGCAACTCGATTTAAATTTTAAGAGATGTCACAACTGAACTGTTTGTATAATAGGAATTTGTTGTACTGATATTCGGTAGAACAGTAACATGATTCAAAGCACGAATTTCCGTTGCAGAAACTGCAGATGCGTGTTATATTCAGACTGTCAGGCCCCAGTGAACTGTCCGATATATTGAAGTCGAGCACCAGGATTTCTGCGAAAATTTAAAGATTTTTCACGAGGTATTAGGCAGTTTTTTTAGGAAATTGAATTTAATACAATACAAGAAATTGGAACACAAAAATGAGTTATCTTGTTTCATATTTGTCAAGAAATATTGAAAACTGTTGACATAACACAATATTTGTGACCAGATTTCACGGTGGCGATACTTGGCCACAATGCATTTGGAAGAGCAATGTACATAATTAACGGCTTGGAGATCCAATCCTTGAAAATTAGGAAATTAACTTTATTTTTAATTTAGTAGCGTCGTTTATACTTCACGTGAAAATAGAAATTCTTATTGACCTTCAATTGTCGCTTGGTAGTCCTCAAATAAATCACTTGGGAGGTACTAGTTTGCCATTGTTGTCTGTGTGAGAATGTTAACTAACATTCAGGAAGATGAATCTCGGTCGCACAGCAGACCGAAAGCGCTAGATCTAGAAGGGCCACAAGGGGGTTACACTTACTACCAAACTCGATAAACACTCGCACTTAGAAAAATTGCAAGTTAAAAGAGAAGGTAAACTGAAGAAAAGACGAATCTACATAAAACAAAGATAAGAGTAGTAATGAATATCGAACCAGGAACGCTTACCCTCCAGTCCTGTGCTCTGCCACTACACCAAACACTCACTTTTGTTGTATGTATATCCCACTCCCTTTTCTAAAAAAACTAACAAAAGGAAATAACCCTGAAGCCGGAGTAGACACGAGTTAGGCTTCGACCTCCTTTTGGCCCATCTGATCTAGCGCTGTCCACAGCAGACACGTGCCTTGTTTTCCTATTTGTGCCAGTACAACTAGCGTTGGACCTGTATAATTTGTGGGATTTTGTCTACGAAATATACAATCATCTTTCGATTGAGGGTTTGTAGTCAAGTTCGAATCTGGCCCTTTTCTTTCGCTTTTCGCTGTGTACGAATAACTTGCAAAGCAGTCGTGAGATACGAGATAAATTTGGCCGAAGCCAGTTATTTACTTAAGTTTCTTTTATTTTTTAGAGCATTGGAACTAAGAGAAGCCCAAAAGTATGCAAATCTAAAATTCAAGAGTTGACAGATCGGGAAACGTAATTTGCGTTTAATTTGCTTGAAATGTTACAGTTTGGAGATGAAATGGTGTAACATTCATGTAGTGTGTTGCTTCTTTAATCGTTAATTCAATACTTTCGAAAATGTACAGATGAATTTTTGCTTCGAAAGCCCGGTTTTTGCGCAAATGTTCATATAGAGTTTGTTCTGCACAATGCTTAAAAAACACGTGGACTGTTCTTGTACGATGACATTAATTAATCCCCAATCAAAGGAGGGCTATTCCATAGAAAAAGTATATTTACTAAGGATTTTGAAATACTTAATAGAAAGCCGTCACACTTGCGACGTTCAATCAAAATGAAAACATTGATTTAAGAACTACCGTTAACAAAATGATTCCAATTTGTCAAATACGAGTGACAACGCTGGCACGAAAATGACAAAAACAAAGAAAGATGGAAATTCCGACGAAAAGTTCTCTCATATAGTTGGACTCTTTCTTTTTAAAGGACAGTCGGTTTTGGGCTATGGTTGACGTGTTTTTCAGGATCCCAGCCTCAAATGTTCTTAAAAGTACTCTTGGCTTTTTTTAATTGCAACTGTATTTCAGTTTTGCCCGGTTACTCCCACCTTGTGCGCTGTCATCAACTCTCAGACTGATCTCGTTGACGTCACAGGATTTATCTGGGTGACGTCACGGAAACCAATTGTGCCCAAGTCCCAGGAAACAAACGGGCAGAAACAAAAAAAGCCGTACAGGAACAAGGCAAAACTCCGTTCATATTTCACCCAAACGCATTACCATCGCCTGTTTTATCAAATTCAAATTAATGTGAAACTGCCTCGCTCTCTCCTAACATTTGGTAGCGGTTTTCTGTTCAGTTTTACAAAATGTATAGAAATACACATTGTCGAACTGAAGGGGAGTCGGGATGACCAAATGGTCAACGTTCGTGCCTCCCACCTCTGTGGAGGGTTCTCCAGTTTTCCTCTCTATATAAATTTGATTTTTCACGCCAATATCTGTGCCGCCGAGCGATTAAACATAAGCCACTGGCTTGGGAGTCTGGAGAATGGGCAACCACTCTTAGCGCAACGACGTTAAATAAAGTTTAGTTTTAGTTGATTGAGTTCCTAAATTTTGGCATTTTTGAGCCTCGCCGTTCTTATAAAACCAAGTTGTTATAAAAAAAAGTTCACTTGATTAACGCTGGAGCCCGGGGCTGGAGCAAAGACTTCACTGAGCAAATAAACTTCAAGGGCGTAAGGGACCGTTTACTCGTTTGTACATACATTTCGTTGCTTAGAAGGAATGTTTCATTGTTTATTTCGTCCCGACAAAGAAATTTTCGGAACGTGCGATTTCAAAAAAGATATAAAAAGTGTGCAATCGAGTTTCGTGTCGAGCAATTTTGGTACGAAACTTCAAACCAAACCCGCGCCGCGCGCTAGCTCGATTTTTAAATCATGCGTAAGATTTCAGACCAAATTGCACTCCACTTAGTTCAATAAGTTGAAGATTATACTGTTAAATAGAACTTTAGAGTCGCCCTTGGTCGATATTTCCTTTAATTAAACTATATACATTTTACATCTTCGTAGATTCCATAAATTACACTACTAATTACATTTAACAAAAATAATAAAGTTCTCTTTACAATATTTTAAAGGATAACTGATGTGGAAAAGCAGTATTTTACAAACGTAATGATTATTATAATTTCCCTTCATTTACCTGCTATGATATAAATGCATGTTAAATTTGTCATATAATAACTTCAATAAATACTTACAATCCTATTGAAAAATAACCGTAGGTTATTTAAGTTGATTCCAAAATCTATGTATTTCTTGATCCCATATACTATTAGTTTTTCGACAATATACTAAAAAATGAGGCACGACTGATGCAGTAAAACCAAACATTGCATGAAAAAGATCGAGCGTGTAAAAATAAAAGATTAAAAACTTTCTAGGATCCTAGAAAAGTTTAGTTGTATCAAAGAACAACTGATAAAAAACGAATAACAACCTTAAAATTGCTAACATGCCACACTAGTCAATTATATTCTAGATGGAGCTCTGGGTAACTATTTATTTTGAATACCGTAAAATCTCTATCAATTAAGTCACGCAGGAGGGAAGGGGACAAGCGTTTTTAAATTTCTGGTATCTTTGAGATAGAGGAATGGGTGTAAATAGAGTCGGGGTTGGGGGGGGGGGCTTAAAACTGAGAGGGATAGGGGGGTTGGAATTTGATCAAGTCCAAAAAGGGATTTAAGTCTGATAGAAAAAAAAAGTTTCGTAATTCCCTAAGAACGTAACGTTTTTATTTTCAAAATTAGTGAATATATTGCTGTGTCATAGTGATGTTTGTTTGAGAGTCTAATTCGCTATGATGCGTATGTCAATAATTCTATATACCTCCAGCTCGTGTGAGGAGGAGGCGGTCTCAATAGGAAGGGAGTTAGTTACAAATTTGGACACTAAAGGGGGCTCATTAGAGACAAGGGATTTAAAGGAATCCACGGTTGTTTCATCAACTTGTACCTTAATGTTCTTTGAACATAACTAAGGAAGGTCTGCATGCTGCATAGCAGAAAAACAATGCTTTCATCTTGTAAGTCTACAAATCGTTCTCAGCACCGCCATCTTGAAAGGTGACTAGTGCCAGGCTCTACTCTTTTCTAATACAGTGGTGGTCTGATACTGCAACCGTATTACGTCACATTTCAAGAATGCAAGGCGGAGAAATTCAACGGTGAACAATCGCCCTCAGAAAAACCCGGATTTGTGGACTTACAAGACCAAAGCACCGTTTTTCTGCTATGCAGCTATGTTCAAAAAACAATTTGGATGAAACAGCCGATGAGTCCTTTTTAATTAAGCATTTACGGTAGGTAACCTGATTAAACACAGATTAACGTATAACGAATAACTGAACTGGGCTGGATTAATTAGTTCTTGTGAAAGAAACTTTTCAAAAGTTGGAGGGTGTTAAGTGTAGTTTCAAGAGCAAAAATAAATAATAATTTATATCAACAAACTTTGCCTTTCGTCAGTTGTCTGTGAAATCGGTCCACTAAACATTTAATATTCACAAAATGGCAGCATTGCGGCTCTCACCGCTCGTTGATTTTTCTTTTTAAACTCGTAGTTCCTTTAAATCTGACATCACAAGCAAATAAAATCATGATAACAAACATCATTGCGCCAAAAAAAAAATATGAGAAAAATATAAACAAAAACCAAAATTTAAAATAAAAGCTAAAACGAAACTGAACTGAAAATCATATCAGCTCCCAAACCAGAATTAAAAAAGTTCCAAGAATCACGCGGTTTGCATTCGTCAAAACGGTATACCAATTGGGGTTTTAACTCGGCAAACTCTGTCAGCAGATTTCTGGTCATTGGCAAAAATATAATACAATAGGAATTTGACACATTTGCGTACATTGGAGCTGAATTAACACTTTTGTATGATCTCCATAATCAGTTATTCGTCTTAATTGTTTTTCCTCGATTAAGAACGTTAAAAACTCAGTTTTATTTTGTTCTTTAGAGAAAACTTTTGTTGAGATATATTGTCGCCTTATGACGAACTGAAAAAGTTTTCCAAACCATAAAGTGTGCAGGAGGTTTATAAGGAACCTACATAAAGCTCTCAAAGGCTCTGATAACATCGGCAGAACAGGAACCGGCCGTTTGTTTGAACAAGTGGCATTTGTGTTTTGTGTCTCCTGTAACTACAGTACTAAACGCAAAGAACTCTGGGTAGTCCGGGTGGCTCTTTATCAGACTGATATCGCTGAATGGGAAGAACCGCTGACCAGTATCTGGCCTGAGGGTGTCATACATGGACACTCCATCGGCTCCCACGTCCATCTTAACATCGTTTGTTGTCTGAGTGACTCCAAGACGCTTAAGGAGTTTGCCAGTTTGCTTTTGGTGTTGTTTGACGCAGTCTCGCACGTGTTTCGGCCTCAGGGGAGGGTTAACGACAGTCGAGCACAAGTATGTGGCTTCAAAGTTATATACTTTCTCCTCAACAATTTCTGCTGGCACAACAACAAAATCCTCAACCGAGCTACTCGAGTTATTCCTCCCAGCGGCCTCCGGTATGTGAGACTTGAAAGAAGCACGGTTCTGTGAACTGTCTTTCCTAGAAAGCTTTCGGAACACCGGCAAGTCTTTTATTCGCCTGGATTTATTGTGCTCCTTTTGTAGTTTCTCACCTGAGCTTTTCTCTTCATGCTCCTCTTCCTGTTGTGAAACGAAGAATAACTTTGTAATTATCAAAGCGAAGTTCAACTTGAAGCCCCTTATGCAGGATTTTTGTTTGGGGGGGGGGGGGTGGTGGTGCAAAATTCGTAAACTTGGTCTCTTAAAAGCCAAATTTATGGAACAAACACACTTATGGCCGTTGTACAGTCGTTTCGATTTACGGTAGCACCAACTATTACGATAAACTTATGGTCCGTGGGGGATGCGTACGCATCTTTAGCTTTATAATATAGAATATATTGTTTTGTGAGAGAGAATTACAACAAAGGAAGGCGAGTCGTTTGTGTGAATATCTATCTATCTATCTATCTATCTATCTATCTATCTATCTATCTATCTATCTATCTATCTCTCTCTCTCTCTCTCT
>JAOBYE010602187.1:0-27105 GCA_025403585.1 Parazoanthus swiftii
TACCCCCCCCCCCCCCCCCCCCTCCCCGGACCTCGACCATGCCGGTTCGAGTTTGCCGGATAAAGCCGTCTCAGGTTGTATTAAATCAGAAAAATCATCGATTCCAAAAATCAGACTGCAAGTTGAATCAACTTCCTACAAGACATATATCAAGAAACTACACGAGCTGAACATCCAAAGAAAGACTGTCGACAGCTAGAAAAAGGTGACTCTGTCCAGGCCCCAAACGGTCAAAGTTTCAAGAGGATCGGTTACAAAGCTATATTCATTCAAAACAACTCGGTGTAGTTGGAAATAATCTTTTGTTATAAGTTTACAGTCGAAATTGGAGTTAAAAGTGCGACTGACGTCTCAAGAGAATAACTCTATAAGTTGGACTGTCCGCGGCCGGCCACAGGAATTCAGTGTTAGTATATTAAGTATATATCGCACACGTGCAATTTTAATAGTTCCTATTTCTTTTATGTTTTGTAAACATACTCGTTGATTATCGTAATTTATGACGATTAGGCTGTTGTATCGAGCAAAAGATGAAACCATAACTGTATATATTGCTGACGTGTCTTATTCTTAGTTGATATCAAAGGAAGGAAATCGTCTTTCGAACTGATATATTAAAAATGGTTTTTATTGAAATGCGCCATATGGTCAAGAGCCAAGTTCAGTATCTTTGATAAAGGAATGAAGAGGTCAAACCACTCCTTGATTTCATTTAAAGGAAATTTCTGTCAAAAATGATGAGATTGAAAGGAAATTTGTATGAAGAAAAGGTGTTGTTGTAATTATGCGCTAATTATATAGCACGTGGCTCGCAGCTAAAGGAAAATTTCGACACTTAGAAATAAGTTTTAAATTTTGAAACAAGTGGTCCAAAATAGAATACCACCGTTTTTCCCATTATTTGAGTAAGATATTCGTATCAATATATTATTTGCATCTTTTAATGTCACTTGAAATCAGATGCTTTCAACTTGAATTAATCAGTATTAATTAAGATATTCATTCATTTTGGTGTTATGGGCCTTTAGCTTGGTTGATTCAAAAACTTTTGCTTGTTTTCTAAAGTACTTAATTTAGTTTAGAGTATTAAAATTTGCCAAAATAAACGTTTTTAGAACTACTTTGTTTCAATAATCAATTAAAAACAGATTTTACAAGAAGCGTCCAGTATTTTATGATTGTATGTTCTGAGCAACTGTTGCTTTCAGGAAATTTGCTAAGGAGAGACATATTTTCTTCAGTTCTAAGAAATTGGATGTTGAAGAATTCTAAGTCTTTTAGTGACTATATCCACCTTGACAGAGATTTTACAAAACAGGTAAAGACAAACTTTAAAAATATTGAATAATCAAGAACTGACTTGGCTGTAATAATTGAAAAATTTAAATGTTGCTGATAATCAGTAATTATGCTGTCATTTGATGGTGACTATTTAAGAAATGGTCCATGCTTAGCATGCATCTATCGAGTTTTGGGTGCACACGGAGAGTTGGGAGAGCACGAGAGAAGCATTAGAGTGGCACGAGACAAAGCAGAGTGCTTCTCTAGCTTCTTGAGTGCTTTCCCAACTTCACAAGTGCACCCATAACTCAAAAGACACACAAATAAAGTATGGACCATTTCTTTTAGAACGTTGCCTCTGCCACTTTAAGTAGTATATATAAGAAAAAATACACAAAACCTGATGACGTACAAAATTCTCCTAAACTGTTCTAAGCATTTTTATTGGTTGAACACAAGCAAGCAATTTAATAGATACAGTACATGGGCCTGTGTCTATTGAGTTTACGCTCATGCCATACAAGAAGCATGTGAAAAATTGCCAGCTATGTTCCAAATGTTATTAAACGCACATGGTTGTACTTGGCAGAAAATGTACTGTCAGTATTGATTCCTGTTTTTCTTTTTTTTGCAGTATAAAACATGAAGTTGCACTTTGTAACTTTAATGTTTCTTTGGCTCACTTGTATCTGCCAAGGTAAAATCATTGAATAAGCCTATTAAATTATTAAATTTAGTAAACAATTTAATCCAGTTAAACATCAACACTGATCGAGGTATCTTTATTGAATCTATCTGTTACTACTTTGGATGTCAAGTACATGTACTGGTATTGGTTATACTCTAAAGCTACATTTTGCCCTACAAATCACAAACTAAAGGCTTTATTGTTATTAACAGGAAATAGAATGTTCTATCTTTGTCATCAGTTGATACTTAATATTATTCATTAGCTCTACTGTGATGAACATGGCTGTCATAGAATCTTTGTTGTACAGTAGGTAAATTAGCTAAATAAATAATAATTACTTTTGGAGCAATCCTCCAGTCTTTTGTGCATACACTGCCATAAAAATACTTTGAAAAAGCTAATTTACAATTTAATTAGTATTCAGGACTTACACTGCTATTATAGTTATTTTACGAGTTGAAAAGGTTGTCAGGGGCATTACTGATCTTATTTGTTTGTTTTTAATAATACTATCTTAACAAATCTTGCAACACTACAGTCTTTCCAGACACAACTGGTGGAGATGAACTTAGTCAGGGGGGTCAGAGCCAGCTAAGTGACAATGAACAGTGCTCCACAGAAGGACAGTGCTCCAGTGGCGGAGGTTAGTGGTAAAAAATCAACGTTGTTTTTGTACAGTGCAAAGGTCTTGCTACACATTCAGTTGATTTAGTGGCCAAGAACCCAATCAAATTCACAGCACATTTTTTTTAAATAAATTAATGTGATTTAGTAGGAGTTTGAAAGAAAAGGGAGCTACAGGATTACCAGTAGTAGTTAGACTTCCATCCCATTACCAACACCCACATCCGCATCCCCTCTCAAATCAGGTTTAACAAAAGGTATATTATTTGAAGATAATAATAACATTAATTAACAATAATAATAATAATAATAATAATAATAGTAATAGTAATAGTAATAGTAATAATAATAATAATAATTAAAAAATTAGTATTACCCAGGTCTTTGGCTTTTCCACAGAGTGGCTCTTCTGGGAACAACAGCTTATTGTCCCTTTCCATGGGAGGTGTGGTGAAAGAAGGTCACCTAAATATTTAACCCCATTGCCTAGCAGGGAATTGAATATTAAGGTGCCCTTCAAGTTAGCAGTCCCAGATCCAACTGACTGAGCTAACATTGCATGCACTTATTATTTACAAAGTCACATATTTTTGCAGAGCAACACCAGCACATGGAAGAGTCTTCTGAAGATGGCAAGTTGAAGTACACTGAGGGTCTGCTGCATGACACAACTCCTCTAATTCCCAAAGGCAAGAAGCCTGTCATGATTTGGTGGACAGATCACATCTTCCCCCATGAGAGAGAACAACAGACACATGAGATCTACTGTAAGAAGGTAGGCTGACCAAACACATACAAGTAACATTTTTTTCCTTTAATTTTTTTAAAAAAAGACATTTTAAACATTTTATAGTCATAATTGTAATTACTCTGCTGTTAAGGTTGTAAATTTAATTTAAAAGAACATAATTTTATTGTAAACTTTGTTTAAAAACTCCATATTTTGGGAGTACATATATGTACACAGTATTAAAATTATCAAACTGGAGTTCAATAAAGAACACTTGCTTTTAGCAGTCTTGGAGAAACTACACTGACCTCGCGCATTTAAATCCCTTATAACTACATGTAGTATACTCACGATCAGAAAGATATTAAAAAGTCATTTATTCGTTTAGTATTTGAACTAAACACAGAAAGTGGATCGAGACTTTTCAGCAGTGATATCGTTTCAAAATATATATCTTAATTAATATACAAATACATAGTTTAATCTACAAAGAAAAAGTAGTTTTGCAAAAACTCTTTTACTCTGCGTTGGCGAGTAAACTGAGTATTGGTTTTGATCAACAAGGAATGGTATGGTGTGTTTTTTTGCCGTGTGGTTTGGTGTAAAGATGACCTTTGGAGCGTTTGCCCATCGTCAGAGCACACTAGCTTATATTTTAATATATATTGCAGATACTTCGTGCATTCTGATTGGTTCTTGAGCGGTCTAGTTGTTAAAAATAACGCACGCACGCACGCACGCGCCTAATCGGATGTGTAAAGTAAAGACATCTCCGCTTGCACGGCGCTATTGTTGTTTTTGGAGAAAGTGCCGTATAATAATCAATTGTTCCACAAAAGCGCGTTGGAAAAGGGCTTTTAGATAGCGGACGAAGTGCGGGGCACCAAGTTTGCTATCATGAGCTCATATCCATCACTTGATAAAAATATCTCGAACTTTACAGTATATCCTACCGACTTGAGTCTTGGGCCATTTTGAGGGAAAATTTTCCATATTTGGACAAACTATAGGATATAGGATTTAGGTCTTGGACAGACATCTAGAGCCAATCAGATTACCAGAAATTCAATGTCCAGTGTTTGGTATTTAATAAAAATACTTATCAACCTTAAACATTCGGTCTTTACGGGAAATATCAAACTTCGGCTTTCCACTTATTTAGACAAACTGCAACGGCGAGCGGCAAGTATCATTGAAAAGCGCAGAGTTGAGCAAGACGAGATCTACAGTACTTACCCTAGGATGGCTATCTTTGCAGTCACGTAGAAAGTACCAAGTTTGTCTTCAAGTTTTTAAGTGTCTAAATAATCTTGCACCAATTTATCTCTTAAATGAATTCAAATTTTCAAGTGATATCCACAACTATAACACTAGGAATAAAGATCTTATTCGAGTGCCGCGTGCAAGGACCACCAAAGACCAGAGCTCTTTCCGTTGTAACGGGGCAAAATTGTGGAATACTTTGCCGGACAACATTAGGAAAGAAACTACACTTTCCTCTTTTAAATTCAAGATAAAAACTCATTTGGCCAAACGTTAATTTGATTCGACTTTTCTGTATTATATTTGCTATTATTTTATATTCTAATTACTGTAGTGTAATGTGATGTATTGCAAAGTGTGGTGTATTTTTCAGGCCTCCATTCAAACCAGCTTTAGCTGAACTGGACCCGCCTGGGTAAAATATGGCATATAAATAAAATAAATAAATTATAAATCTCGCTCTCTTTCGGCCTCAGTTTGATAACCCACTCTCGGTTAAAAGGTAGTTAATATTTTCCGTCCCAAGGGTGGTTGTTTGGTGAGTATCAACAAGACATTGAGGCACGACCCAGCAACACGTGCGTACCTGTTTTACGGCACTGACTTGCGGGCTGACGAACTGCCCTTGCCGCGCCATCCCTGGGACGAGTGGGCACTCTTCCATGAAGAGTCTCCCAAGAATAACTGGATGCTGTCACACGAGGACGGTATAAGGTTCGTAACGCCCTTATCTTTGTGCGCATTTTTTTCAGGTGCACCCAGCAGGGCTTTTCAGCAACCTGTTCACAGCTCCCTGACGCGTTTAGCTAAACAGTTATTTCAGGAAGCCGGTGCCCTTCTCATTATCTTTATTATTTAAAATAATAAAAAAAAACTAATAATCACGTGCATAAAACTGTTGGAGCGATCTATGCTCATAGTTAGAATTTTAAAAAATGTTTAAAACAGATCCAAAAGAGGGTAAAATTGTCTCTTCAGAGAATGATAGTTTCGCGCGAATTTCAAAATTCTTTTAAGCTAGGACTGTTTCTGGAATCCTTGCACTCTTTCATAAACAAAAACTCCGTTAATGAAAGAGCACCCTTCCCAACGGTTTACGCATCACTGGTTGCCTCCTTAGGGGGCCAGGGACAACGTACAGTAACGTCCTAGTAGCTTATTAGAATTCTGTGATTCGCGCGAAGTTATCATTTTCCGAAGAAGACCACAATAGGCGATCGAAAATGATTTAGAGACAGTTTTACTCTTTTTTGGATCTGTTTTAGACATTTTAAAAATTTCTATTCATGTGCATGTACCCCGGGGGGGGTACTCCCTATATTTGGATGGTAGGTATGACCGTCGTATTTTTTAGGGTATAAAATCTGCGATCTGGTATTTTTTAGGGTATTTTTGAGCGAAAATCGCACTCGGAAGAAAATCTGGTATTTTTAGGGGTTATTTGAGCTAAAACGATACGCTGAAGATAAATTCAGGTATTTTCAGGGTATTCCAGAAGCGAGGGGTATTTTTAGGGTGAAATTTTTTTTTTCCACTAGGTATTTTTTAGGGTAGAAAATCGAGCTTCCCGACGGTCATCCCTTCCACTTTCACCCTGAATTACCCCCCCCCCCGGGGGGGCATGTACACTCTAAGCGGTTTGTATGAACTGTTAAAGTGTTTTGACCACATGTTGGGCATAAACAGGCTTCAGAACTGGAGAACACGTTCAATTTTGATAATACCGATTGTTGACTGTACATGTAGGTGAGGAAAAGATTCAGTTTTGCCGACTGAGCAAACACCAACACGAGGACTTATTGTTTCCGTTGCAACCTTGTTCAACAAATAAACTTGTTGTTGTAGTTAGTATATGGTTCAGTGGTTGAGGGTCTATCGCTATCAGCGGCTTGCGATAATTTTTGTCCGAGACAATGAATTTTTTCAGACCACAACACCGGGATTACCCTACTTTTTTCGATAAGTGCATTGGTTCTCTTGAGTCTCCCAATAAAACGTCGAGAGACTCTACTAACAGTTACATCCCTGTCCACGGACGGTATGGCGACAGATTTGTAAACAGCTCATCTCTACATTGGTATTAATGAATAATTACCATCACGTCGAGGCTTAAGGTATGAAAACGAGGCTGTAGTCATTGTAATCAGCGTCAACTACGAATACGAAACTCGACTCTTGATATTACCGATCTACAGGTTGGGCTGTCTACGCTAAGACTATTAAACAACCACCATGCCGGTTGCTTATTTTTATTTTGTTCAAAATGCTGACTCTGCTTGCAGAAAGATTCACACAGTTGTCCTGATTTGTCTTTTGTGCAACTAGTTATTCTGTTCTGCATTGATTCTCCTTGCAGTATGTTCAACCACACAGCGACCTTTCGCCGCGAGTCAGACTACTCCCTTGCAACTCATTACATCAAGGATGTGAACGACTGGATCAGCACTCCGGAAGTACCCGTCAAGGAGAAGAACAGGTATCTTTACTCCCATTTCTGTGTTGAGTGTACATGTACGTACTTGCGAATGTAAATGTGTGAAGTGTAGCGTTATCCGACCCAATTTGAGTCGTTTAAAACTAAGTAATATACACTACTTTCATAATTTGCTCCAGTTATCATAAACAATAACGTCAAGTTCTCGTGCATTTCCTGTTTTTTGCCCTGCTGGCCGCGACTCGACGCGTTTGTTCATGGCCATGCACTGGGGCGTATTATAAAGGTGGTCTATATAAATATATATATATAAATATGGTCTGTAACTGACTCCTTTTGTTTGTTAATAGAAATTATTTCTATTAGATGATCTACTTTATGGGGCCGATTGAAGCTTAACAAACTTCAGGTGGAGTGTAAACAACTGTTTTTTTGTGTTGAACAAATTATGACTGTGCAAAACGTTTTGTTTTATGTGTGATTCCAATCTTTTTACTGGTTGGTTGTTCATATACATTTCAATATCTTTCGTGTTTTGTGCACGGTCAAAGGCCAACAAATAAAAGAGATAAAGAACAAAACATGTAATGAAGCAACTTCCCGAATTTCATAACCAGTTCGCTCTACAAACTATGACCAAGCCAATGGCGTTTTACTTTCAACAGGCTACAAAAGGAGAAAGGACTAGCATCGGTAGTGTATCTCCAGCGGGACTGTTGGACCCCCTCCGACCGAGAGAGTTACATGGAGGAGTTGATGAAACACATCAAGGTGGACTCGTATGGACCTTGTCTGAACAACAAGAAAATGCCCGAAGAAATCGACGGCTTCATAAAACTCCACAGCAGTGTCTATTACGAGTTTCTGAGTCAGTATAAATTTCACATCGCATTCGAGAACGCCGTTTGTAATGATTATATGACAGAAAAGCTTTTCCGCCCATTGGAGGTTGGTTCAGTGCCGATTGTATTTGGTTCACCAGTGGCAAAGGATTGGATGCCGAACGAAAAGTCCGCCATCTTTATAGACGACTTTGAAAGCCCCAAGGACCTTTCGGATTATTTAAAGTATCTAGATTCAAATGATGATAAGTATGAGGAGTATTTATCGCATAGAAAACCGGGAGGAATTAAGAATCAGTTTTTACTTGATTCTATTAAAAACCGTCAGTGGAAAATTCTAGGAGAATGGGATAAACCCAACTTCGGCCATCGAATGTATACAGGGTTTGAATGTCACGTGTGCGACCGCGTCTATGAGCGTCAGGAAGCACTGCGAGCACACCAGCTAAACCCCGATAAAATCCCACCCCCACCCCCACGAATAGCAAAACAAAATCATCTAGGGTGCCCTGAGCCCAAGGTGAAAATTCAAACTGGGAAAGACGTCAACAAAAGTGTAAATTATTGGGAGGGGCTTTTCGAAGCTCGTGCATTCAAAACCATGTTACTTGCCAAGGAGACGGACACGACACGGTTCATGCATAACTATCTAAAGCAAACGACAGACAAATATGATAGGTACCCCTAAAAAAGCGTTTTAAGTTTTATTTAGAAAGACTTGAAATTTTTACTTGGGTCATGAAAAGATCCCCCCTCCCCCACCTTTTCTCTTGTACTGTTGTTCAAATGCATTTAACATAGTCTCCTCCGTAGGCAACTCAGCGAGACGAAACTTGGCTTTATTTGGCAAACATAGGGCTAGTGCAGGTATATGATAGCTGATGATGGGCAATATGGGTTTAGTGAGTCAATTGATAGCAGTGGCGGGTAGGAAACGTTTCACTTGCCCGCATTAGCCGTAAGTTTTTTCTTACTGAGTTGCCTGCAGAAGAGGCTAATTTAACACTAGTAAGGGCAAGATCGGGCGATTTCACTTCAAGATGGCGGACTGTCACGACTCATTCAATGTTTCTACAGTCGCGTAACATGGTTGTTCCGACTGTTTATGTTTATGTATGGTTAGTCAGGGTTAAAGTCTCGTGTCTTGTAGAACGGGAACAGTGTAACAACCTGGTATGACTGTGAAGACTAACCATGTTCGCATTTTCTTCGGGTTTTTAACTTTAGTTTCTGTCCTACTCGAACTTTTGTCAGTTCGAGTATCAGTTTGAGAAATATCGTACTACCAGCTGAAGCGTCCGCCATATTGAAATGGGCGCAAAAATACAAGAATGTCAAAGCCAGTCTCTTAAACTTAGAATCTACTATGAAAAATTAGAGTTTTGATATCTGGAGTTACAGTAACATTAAGGTCTGGGGTTTAAAAGTGCACATCGGAATTTTATATTTATTAAATGGACTGGTGTTTCCTCAAGAAACAGAGATCTAATTTTAACTACAAACGAGCATTAATTTATTGTACTTCTTAGTTAATTAAATAAACTTTAGAAATTAACCACATGTTGCGTTATAATAAATATTGCTTTGCACAAGGTTATTATAACCTCGGTATTCCCATTACCAAGGAGAAAGTCCTGAGAACGAGGCCTTACGTAAGCTAGGCTTCACAGCCTGTTTTCTTCAACTTTTGTAAATATTCGAATTAAAGCAAATTCTGTCTCTTTAAATAATTCGAGGAAGCTTGTTCTTCCTTGCAGGATCCTATTTAGTTCCATAAGCACTTGGAAGCATCCGGGTTCAATCGGGTGTCTCGCCAATCGCAGAAATATAAACGTGCATTGACGTAATCCGACAATGAAATTATCAGCATACCGTCGGGGCTATGACGCCCTCACTTTCCCGTGAATTTTCTCCCAAAATTGCCATGTTTTCTGTTTTAACAGAACCAACACCAAAATACACCCAGAGACTAGGAACATGTCTCGGTCAAAATACGATGGCGGCGATTAAAGGAAAGCGGAGAGAAAGCACTTAGAGACAAAAACATATCACTGAGATGTTGTTCAGTGTATATTGGAAAATTGCCGCATCGACTGGTCGAGACTATTCAAACCTGATTCCAATACAGTTAAGGGAGTTCACACGATTTGGCAGAATGGAAAGGAAAACTAACCCTTTCCTAGAAAGGGTTAAAACAAAATTCATAGAGATATGATTGATTGAGCGAGGAAAAAATGTTACATTCTTCCCTTTCATAAACATTTGTTGCCTTTTCGAACGAGTCCATTGTTTTCATGAACTGCTGTTGGAAACAGTAGCATCGACCGTTTACGAAAGGGAATTAGACCTCGGCAGTACTGAGGCAACCGACAGGTCCAAGAACGCCAACCAAGTTCACAAAAAAAACAAGAAAAGAATACAAAAGACAAGGATTTTAACAAACATACATGTCCTTGTTTTTCTGTTACGTCGTCACTACTATCGCATTTTTAGAGCTCGGGACTGACCGGCCAAAACGATAACATCACAAAGCACCCATGATTCAAGCAACCCACATCGCCCCCATCCACCTCGTGCAACTCCATAGAGTTTAAAGCATTTTAATGGAAAGGTAATAGACCCTATTTAAAAATGAGGGTTATTAACTTGCCTCGTTCTTCAGTCAAAAAATCAAAATAAAATATTTATCTGAACGAAGCTAGTTGGGCTAATTTAAATACAGACAAAAGATTATTTAAATAGCCGCCATTTTTGACTAGGTCTATTCAAAACATAAGTTGAGAAAATAAATAATTTACGGGGTATACTAGTTCTTCACAGTTCTTCGACAGCGCCTTGTAGAGATGCGCTGTAAGTTCGAATCACCATCGCAGATCACAACGTAATATCTGCCAGAAACTTCTCTTCACCTATGGTGTTAATCTGTCAAGAAGGCTAGTATTGATAGCAATCCCAGAATGGAAGCCGCTGCCCCCAAACTAACCTGAGGAAAAAAGTAAGGAATGCAGAGCTTTATAACGAAGTTCTAAAACTGTAATAAGTGAAACTGAAACTGAAAGCCAAAGTTTATACAGTCATGGAAGACCTTGAAAGTCATGGATTTTAAAAGTAAGGTGGGGGGAGGGGGGGGGGGAGAAAAGAAGAGGGGAACACTCTTATCTTTTCTCTTGTATTCTCCCCCTCCCCCTCATCTCCCTTTTAGAGCTTGTTACGCAGGCTAGCTTTTCCAGTCTTGGAAAGTAATTAATTTTTCTTTGGAGTTATGGAAAATCGTGGAAAAATGAACTTACTGTAAAACAACACAAGTCGTTACATTTTTCTGATGGAAAAAAACGCTAATAAATTTTAAAAAAGGAGGCTCACATCAAATCAGATTGATGTTAAATAAGTATCTTTTTTTCCTAACAACTAATATCTATGTTCTGTCTTAGTCCCTTGATTACTGAGCTGTAAAAAGACTCAAATAAAAAAGTCCGATTAATATTCTGCTTGCTTTCAACTTAAAAGTTTTAAAAGCAGATCGTAGAAGAAGGGCACAAGAGAGATATTTTAAACAACATACTTTCGTTATTAGACTGTGTTCCCGCCAAAATTGTTTAAAAGTGGTGCGCACCACACCAACTGCGCATGGCAAGAACGACTCGTTGTTATTCTCAGTTGCATCTCGACACCTGAAAAAGTGCAAGGAATAACGATTACGTCAGCATAACTTTGTATTAAACATTGACTGTGAAAGATAAACTAGTCTGACATAAACATAACTACAACTATTGTATTTTCCGAAACTTCCATATTCAATATTGTTAGTATTAAAAAAATAGGGAACCATTCAAAGTTGTAATATTGTATAAACTAATCGACTTGTGGCACTTCATCAAGTAAGTTCAAAAAAGTGTTCAATCAGCACCAATCGACTTACTTTCTATACAGATGCGCAGCGAAAGTGAGGTTTCCTCTTAAAATGTCATCCTTCCTCACGTTGTTCCAATAAATCCCCTTGAGTGGGTAGTTATACTCCACCATAAAGGCGAGGTTGTACAATCCCTGGGGAGAGATGTCGGGAAAGTTGCAAAAACCGTAAAAGCCCACAAGAACGCCTCCCCAGTCCAAAGGCCCCACCGTAGTAAATAACCTATCTACTTGCTCACAAAATTGTTATTTCCATTGGGTGTTTATGGTATATCATCGTGCTGAGAGAAATACCCAGTAACGAGCTGAAGCAAGCGCAAAAATAAGATGCTGAGAGTTTGAAAAGTGAGGAGAAACTTGTTAGCAGATCTTCAAAGCTTCTCTCTGCTTTGCTAACCAAACAGTAGCACGCACCTTCAGTATAAACCTGATTATCTCAAAACAACAAAGCTGTCTGGCAAAATACAAAAAGACGGCACACTGGAATCACGTGGCAATGACCTTTGAGAGTCGAGGGGACACAAGTTGACTAGGGGTGTCATTTAAATTATGCGTTCCATAAAACTTTGCAAACGAGTCTTAGAACTGTGAAACACTTATAATTGTCATTCCGACTCAAGAAGTCGATGTCAATGTCATGGATATCTGACCAACGTTTTATAAAGTTATATAAAACGGTCAAGACCTCCCAACTTACCCCTCCCCCCTCCGTAGTGCCTGTTAACATGCAGCTACAACACCACAAGCATGCGTAGGAGGACAGCAACAAGCTATGCGTGCATAAATAAGACTAAATTAATCGCTGAATACATTAACATATTGAGTTGGCACTAACGTGTGGGTGATCATTCTTGGCCACAGCCTTGCCATACATCTCTGCTGCACGGGTGATATTACGCGGTACTGTCCGGCCATACCAGTAGTTATCGCCAACTTTTATCATTGCTGCAAAAGGCAAGATGTTAGAAAAACCTCGGTAGGAGGCAGTTTATAGGATGACCTCGGAGTAAATGGAAGGTCAGTTTAGCACATACTGTTGTTCTTAGTACGCATAGAACATGCAGGAAATTTTCTTCAACGGGCCCACAGCAAAATTACCGGCATTTTAATGAGGGATTCTAAATTCGTTGTACGAAATGGTGACGCTAAGCATATTACGCATACGCAAAGACTAAAACTCAATTTGACAGATGGTACTTACAAAAGACCCATCCCAGTTCGGCTGAGGTGTTGTAATATCTCCACATACAATCCACAGATGTCAGGCCCCGTAAATACTCCTGTAAAAGAAGTTCATTGGCGAAAATCTGACTAAAATTGTTTGAGTATATGTTTCCTCATTGAATACAATTACCTACTAATTTAAATTAAAAATCGTTGACATTTCGAAAGGGACGAACCAACCGGAAAGCAAGGCGTTCTGGGAGCACGAACTTAGAAAAACAGCAAATAACTTTGATACATTGAGCCAAGACGGGCTGGCAACTGGCCAGATTTGAGTTTTCGACATGCTTTGAATTCTCTGTACAGGGCCCTTTTTTCAAAAAAAAAATACTAATAATTTAATATAAGCTTTTTAAAACCGCCGTATACACGTAAATACCAACACATTCTGTATCCGTCTTTGATCTCTCTTAGGGTCGTCAATCATGTTTTCAATCAATCTTCATTCAGAAATATCACATAAAGTATTCAAACCAAACTAAATTGTGTGACAAGGACGTCAAAGTGAGCGCTTCCTGGACAAATACAACCACTTCAAAAATAAAATCTTCTACGTAAATTGTTGTATAAAATTAAGAGGTTTTCGAGCAAGTTAAATACAAACATTTTTGACGCATTGTACGTCGTTATTCTTGTTCTCGAAAAGAGTGGGGTAATCCGGGCATCAAGGTTTGTATACTGAGGGAGCAACCTAATGTCCCGGACAGGAATCAAAGTGAACTACTGATAGAGGTTTCCCTAAGCCCCAAAGCTACTGAACCACAAATTTGCTGTGAATGAGTGCTGAAAAGCCCCACGGGGAGCACCTAAAATGTTTGTGTGTAATGTCTTACTAAGGGCGCAACCTAATGTCCCAGACAGGAATCAATGTGAACTAGTGTTAGTGATTTCCCTAAGCCCCCAAACCACTGAACCATACACTTGCTGTGAATGAATGCTGAAAAGCCCCACGGGGAGCACCTAAAGTATATCAGTGTAAGTAAAGTGTAAGAGGAACTTCAGTTTATGACCCTACCGAGTTCTCCTCGCACAGCAAGGCTGCGTTGTATTGCGGTACTTCCAAACCCGCCTCGCTGGCCAACAAAAAGTACACCAATGATCTGGACCTTAAAAACAAACCAAACTTATTAAGACATTAGGGACAATCACATAGTGTTCTCACTAAGCCAATTCAGAAGGGCGCAGCGCCCTTCTTCTTTTATGCGCCATTAAATCTTCGTTCGTTGTCCGATACGAGCACAAAATGTTCAGCTCGTTGGAAAACCAAGAAAAATGAGGCTTCAGTACCAATGATTCGCATTAAGAATTTGCAAAAATTACTGCATTGGTCTTAATTCTAGTTGTACTTGCATGATATTCACTTGTGCAGGAGCCTATTTTACAATTTTTCGTTCGCTTTTATCCAGGGTGCTATCGAGTGATCTGAATACGAACAAAATCAACCAGCAAAGCAGAAAAATAAAAATCAAGAATTTTTGATAAATAAGACCAATACCAACCCAGAAATTAGTGGTTCCGTCATGCATGCTTTTCGATCTAAGTACTGCAATTTTTACAAGTAAACCGATTTTGAAACAACTGTAAATGCGGAAACATCTTACCTTGATACTACCATAAACATTGGAGAGAAAAATGTGAATTTAAGAATCAGCGTTCAGGACAAAAGAGAAGACTTCAACTTCAAGATTGTGAACTATCCGTATCTAGATAATAACATACCACGGAATACAGCGTATGGTGTTTACATATCTCAACTGGTGAGGTATGCAAGAATTTGCAGTAGAACGGATGACTTCAGATACAGACACCGACGTCCGTCTCTAAAGCTACAACAACAAGGCTACAAATATCAGCAACTCATGAAGTCGTTTTACAGAAGTCACCCAGACGAGTTAGAGAAGTTTGGAGCAACGTTTGCGGAACTACGATCTTCACTTTGTCTGCAAGTCCATATGGAACATATCCTTTTAAATGTTATTTTTATTACAGGTGTGTACGTTAATATGCTTATACTTAACTTCCCGCGTGCATCCATAACTCGATAGACGCACGCTAAGCATGTACCATTTCTTAAACAAAATTCACATGCTATAATGAAACAGTTGCGAAATATCTATTAAAAATACAATGTCGGTTTGTTGGGGGTGGGGGAGGTTAACTAAAAACTATCTATAAAATTCCCGCCGTACGATATCGAAAGCCATCTTACCAGTCCCCATCGTAGTAAGCTTCGAGTCCATTTCTTAAAAGCTGCCCGACTTTAGGAAGCTGCTCCGCCACATACCGCAAATATCTGTCGGGGAGAGAAAGAAACCGCTGGCCAAAAGTTTAAAACAGCACCCAATAGCAGCGCCAAAACTAGTATACTCACACCACCCCCATGGCGCAGTTCCTGTCTACGTGTTGACTAGTGCTCAGTCCCTCCCCCATGAAGAGGCACGCGGACGGATGTCCTTTCGAAGCAGCGTCTAGCCAGTACTTGAACGCTTTCTTCTGTAATGAAGAAGAAACAGAACCATTTTATTTATCAGCACAGAGGAATTAATAAACGGCAATAAAATTATTTTTCAATATAATTATCTTGATGTCATGAATTGTCACAGTAACAGTTGCGCATGCGTGCGAGATAGCAAGAGCTAATTTCGATAGCGGCCGACACCAACCTTGTCTCGTGGGTGGCCTGGTACCCATCCATTATCATAAGCCACGCCCAAGTTAAACAATCCATCTCTGTCTCCTTTAGCTGCGGACAACTGGAAGTAGATCACCCCTCCCGAGAAGTTGGACCGCATATTGATCTCGTAAAACCCCAGCGCGTTAAAAGCTGGGGCAAAGTCCTGAGACAGAGAAAAAATAATAATAATAAATAATGTTATCGGACAGAACGCTTTAAACGTTGTTTCATAAATAGATGTCTTTCAATTTCTAATTTTTAAATTCATTAAAATTTGTAAAGCCACACGTTTGTTGTTGATATTATTTGATATTATTATTGTTATTATTATTACTATTATTATTATTATTATTATTATTATTATTATTATTATTATTATTATCATCATCATCATCATTATATCTAGTTTGATATGGTGTGTTTTTTCCAGCAACTTAAGCTTTTTTCCATCCTTCCAAAAGCAGATTTGAGGCAGTATCACATATGGAAAACCACTTTATATTTCTTTTATAATGTAATTAGTCTTAATAATGTCTAAAATTGAAAGTCGTGTGACATATTCTCTTGTCACACGAGTTTTCTGCCAATCAGAGCGTGTATACTACGAAATTATTTTATAGGTAGAGTTATACGATCGCAAAGCCAAAAATGAATTGACAAGACATTTTACAATCTTCGCACACAGATATAATAATCCACGATTTTTCATGACTAATTTTAATTTATCCAGTTCCCACGAGCATGACGCCTACAAATTCCCTCTATCGTTGTCTTTTTGTTCGTTTTGAAGTTTTGCTGTTGTACGATTTTTATTTTTGTTACGTGTGTGCTTTAAGAATTTTGTGTGTTTTGTTGTAAAGTGCTTAGCGCAAGAAATAATTTAAAGAAATCTATTCCTTATTTTTTCTTTAAATTCCAGGATGATGTTTTATGGCCATGCGCACATACTGAGCAGAACGTAGAGTGGCTGAATCCTGAATATGGGTTGTGATCAACAAGAGTTGATATGTTATGTTTTTCGCCGTAAGGTTAGACGTAAAGCTGACGTTTCGAGCGTTAGCCCTTCGTCAGAGCTGACTGAGGGATTGTGGGGGAATCAGTGTTCAAATAATGGGGTATAAATTTATGCGGATCGAAAAGTCAAGCCGTGCTATTGGTTGGAATTCCTAGCACCTTATTGGTTGAGAAATGTCTGAAACTATGCGAATGAAAACCGTTCATTGATTCCGTGGGGAGCTACGGTCCCGAGTTTGAAGATTAGTTTTTGTTCTTTCCTTTTGCGAGTCTCATTGCATCCTGGGTGTAAGCTGATTCCGCAAATTTCCATGTGTTCGTGTGAATGACCTGGAAGGTTGAAGTGTCTTGCCACTGTTTTAGAAAGGTCTGATTTGTTGTTTTTCACATCTAATAAATGTTCACGAAATGAGTCTGGAATACCTTTGCAGCTGCCTGTTTGAAGAGCTCCATTGCTTCCGTTTCATTCTTTTCTATGCCTTGACCCTTAGGAAAAAACAAACCACGGTTTTTAGGAAACGTTAAACCATAAGGTGATAATACAGCTCACTTGATGTTTCATTAAGTGTGTGGTTGCAATGATTATTGATGATAAAAAGGACGGATTCTTACTTACCAGTATATATAGCTATGGGACGGTTTAAAAGGGCACTTTCGCAGCTTTGCCCATGCGCGAGCTCGGATGACAGCCATTGTGTCACAGTCAGGCCCGTAAGCAGGGGGAGGGGGGTGCGCGGGGTGCGTACGCCCCCCCCCCACGGGCCCAAAAAGGTCCGTATTTGGAGATTTAATAAGACCATGAAAAAATCCGAATAGGTTTATCGTAACAATTGTACTACCGTAAATCGAAACGACTAAAAAATTTAAAAAAACGGCCATAAGTGTGTTTGTCCCATAAATGTGGCTTTGAAAAGTCCAAGTTTACGAAATTTGCACCCCCCCCCCCAACAAAAATCCTGGCTACGGGCCTGCACAGCCAAAAGAAACCAAGGAAATACACCCGGGAAATTTATCCTGACCTCGATCGACCTTAAGTCGCTCAGATCAGTAAATGTTTGTGCATAAAACCTCAGAAATTGGCTTTGTTCTGGGCCGGAATACAAGTTAAATTGCTGAGAACCCGAGCATGCACAGAATCACGAAAGAACCCTTTTAAGGTCGATCGAGGTCAGGGTAAATTTCCCGGGTGTATTTTTTTGGTTTCTATCGGTTATGAGACAATGGCTGTCATCCAAGCTCGCGCATGTGCAAAGCCGTGAAAGTGTCCCTTGTAATTGATGATAGTTAATACCACGACCGTAGAGAGTTGTGGGTTTTCGAAAGGCAGGTTGCTGCATGTCCAAGGCGAAACCTTTGGCAAAACAAGCAGTTTGCTGTGCATTAATTATTTTTTTCTGTTCTGTCGATGTTTGTGCCTTATGGTTAATAGGGACTTTAAGAAGCTAGTACGGCTACGGCCACGAAGAAGGCACAAAACAAAAGGCTTAATTAACGAAGACAATTCACTGCACGTGAACATACACCAAACTGACCAGCTGGCTACCGTCGAGTTCGAAGCTACGACGTGAACACCATTGATTTGGGACCCAAGTTGTTCCGTAATCAGTTCTGTTTTGCAACCAGGGTCTGCAGTTCGGTCGATTCGCACTCTTTCGTGAAAATACAAAACGAAAGAAAGGGTGGCAAACGAAAGAAAAGAAAAAAAGAGAAAGCTGGTTTTCAGTAGACGTTGTCTGAGCCGTAGCCGTACTAGCTTCTAAATGGGTTTTAATTGTTTCACAATATAACATGTATTTTGGCAAATATTACAGCAAAGACTTACAAGATTATATATGTACACCTCAATTTTTTCCAGTTTTGAAATAGCTGTATACATTTAACTGACCTGATACAACACGATATTTACCTTCAGTTTAGTAATACCCAGGTTAAAGAGACCCTCTGGATTGCCATTGGCTGCTCCCATCTGGTAAAACTTCACAGCTTGTCTCAGATCTCTCTGAACACCGTGCTTACCCCAGTAATACATCTCACCAAGCAAACTCTAACAGAAAAAAAAATAATTCAGGTTTATATTTACATAGTGAATGCACACAACCTTTTTGGGGCTTGTGAAGCTCGGCGTTCCAGTCAATCAAAAACGAGCGGCGAAGTCGGCGAGCAAAGCAAGGAGAACTTCGCCGCTCCTTTCTTCCTTCTTGATTGACGGGAACGTCGAGCTACGCAGGCTATGGGGTTCGGATCTCGGGGTTTCTTCTCATGTTTTGCCGAGTACGGACTTTTTGTGCATGCTTATTGTTCTTTCAAGTTTGAGCACGTATGAGTAACTCAACTTAACTGTAATCTTGTTTTATTTAAAAATATCTTTCTAGAGGGATGGCCGTCTTTGAACTATTCATTGACTATATCAAGGAACTTCCTTCCAACATTTGTAGATACATCTTTAATGGGAGGCTGGTTAAACCAGGTTATAGTTCTACGTCTGGGTTTTTCTTTGGTGTTTGCATCCTCGTTCCTGAGCGGCGCAATCTCTAACTTGTGGTTGCAGCAACTTCCCATAAGGCGGAAACGTGCGAATTAGTGGACTCATTCCTTCTTCACCAACTACCTGAACCAATCCGGGTGCGTTTGTTCGAAAGTGGGTTAGCGCTAACCAAGGGTTAAAACTATAACCCGAGATTGGGTTTACCTCCTTAAAGATTGATTTGGGCTGTAAGCGTTCTTCAATAATAATTTGAAAAGACCGGACGTGTTTCTAGATGAAGGAATTTCGTTTGAAGTTTCGCCTAACCCTTGGCTAAGCTTAACCCTCCAGGAAGTAAGCAGGTCTATACATGAACGACGGGCTGGGTACCTTCAGAGAAACCCCACGGCAAAGAAATAAATCTGTAAAATCTTCACGAAAAACAGCCAGAATATTACCATCGAAGCAATAAAAAGGTCATCATCTTTCTCGATGTTACTCTTGATTTGAAGAAAAAGATCCACGAGCCATACTCCAAGCCCAACAATTCCCCTTATATGTGCACCATGAAAGCAATTACCCTCCCACAATATATCCACAGAACATATCCCGAGCAGTAAACATAAGGCTGAATGATTTCTCTTTCAACAAAGAATCTTTTGATAAACATTCTCCCCAGGATCAACGTGCATTAGACGAAAGCGGCTACCACAAGTAAGAGTTCGAACCGCCCACGAACGAGGATGCAAACACCAAAAAAGAACAAGATAAGTATCTTTGCATATAACAAAAGTTGTCAATATAGGTCGAAAGATTTACAACCATAACTACAAAGTTTAAACTGCTTTAGCGAGCGGTGAAGACTATTATAAGATAGAGTGAAAAACAGCTCCCTTTAAATAAGTGACGCCGTTTTCGTTTATTACCTGCGCATCAACGACGCCCTGCAATGCCTGATGGGTAAACCACTGAAAGTAGTCCGAGTTCTTCCCTTTGTGTACGGCCAAGGCGTCGTAATCGTCCAACCTGACAGCCTCGGAGTGCGTCTAGAAATGGGAAGAGCAAATGCTAACACGTTTTCGATGCTGCCAGTGTGTGCGACAGTTTCTATCACAAACACCAACTGAAATACACAATTGTCGCTGACATTGTTATTGTTATTGTCATTGCTACCGTCACCATCACTGTCAGAGCTACTGTCACCGTGTCTGTCGTTGTCACTGTCATTAGGGACATTAAGATCGAAGTTTATTCACGATTCCCGCAGACAGCAAGATGTCACGTGACCTCACTCTGGCCGCGCGGTTTGACGTTCGCATTTCAAGTTTTAACCTCAGGAAGGCTGTTTTGCGGTTCGGAAATACGAAGATTTTTCGATCTTTTTAACACTGCAAACCCATGTATAAAGTAAATATTCAACTTTCTTCATGTTTTAACTCCTGAACAAGTAGCGTCGGGAGATGAATTTTTGCAATTCAAAAAGCAGCATGTTGAATGATCAAAAACAAATATGGCGACTAAATTACACCAGCCACTGATTTACACAACGAAAATTGCAATTTCGGCGGTTTATTTGTGTTTTGGCACTAAATATTGGATTATTTGTTAGTACTGGACGTTGTGATAGTTTTAATAGTTTATTTCTGCACATTGTATGCCCTGTAATGTTTATTTCTCTAAAATTTATTACAATTGCGAATTGCGTCGTCAGCAGATACAGCTGAAATGTGTTTATATTATAATTCATTGATCTTTTTGAAAGATGGCCCACAACTCAACATGACTTGATGCTCTGTATTGTAAAGAGGTCGCTGCTCAGAATCCACAATTTCCAAATGATTGGGAAAAGATTGCGGAAACTGTAGGAACGTCTGTTCTTTCCCGCTGTGGTATATTAACCCCGAATCTTAAATGCCAAATATTTTCATACGGCAAACCTCAAACCGCGAACGTCGACCTGAGGTTTGCGGTTTGCGGTATTTTTCAAATACTTTGATCTTAATGTCGCTATTATCACTGTCACGTCTACGTCACCGTCACTACTTTGGCCATTACTGTCACTGTCATCGACATTGTCCCTGTCGTTGTCACTGTTACTGCCACTGTCATTGTCACTGTCGTTGTCACTGTTAGTGTAACTGTTTTTGTCACTGCCATAGTCACTGTCATTGGCATTGGCATTGTCACTGTAACTGTCATTGTTATTGTCATTGTTATTGCTATCGTTATTGTAATTGACATTGTCACTGTCAGTATCACTGTCACTGTCATTATCACTGTCATTACCATTGTCACTGTCATTGTCATTGTCACTTTCATTGTCACTGTCACTGTCATTGTCACTGTCATTATCAATATCATCATCATTATCATTATCATTATCGTTAATGTCAGACAAAATCACCAAAGGATAGAAGTCGGCCTGACCCAGCAAGGTCTCCTATCAGTGGACGTCATACTGTACTTACATCGATTTCATTGTGCTGAGCAAGCGCTTTTTCAGCGGTATCAGCCGCAGCCTTGTAGTAACCTAAAAAGAAACAAGTAAGATGAGACCACCTATTCCACTATGACGTCACAACGTATTCGATCACTGTTGTGTTCAACTCAGGAAAATCTGATTGGCTTTGTTTCTGCGTCCATTGGCTTATTTGACCACAAGAAGACTGAAGTTATAATTTACATCAATACGTCTTCTCACACTGCTCTATAAACGACAACATTTTATCTGTATACATTTTGTTATATCTTATTTCAATTTCACAATGTAATAGTATTTATAGTATACCAGCAAGTCTTATGTTCAACATCGTAGTGTTTGACAGTTCTGACATCGACTTTACCAGTATTTTCGAATGAAAGAATACAGAAAATAACGCCAAAAAGTTGAAATTCTTGTAACACGATTCTTTGGTTCTGTTCTAGTTTCCTTGGAGAAGTTCAAATTCTTAATCTAGTGTGTAACTAGTGGGTGGATATACGATTTGATTGTGAGTACCTTTGAGGTGCTAAGACTTTGTAGGGAGCTCGTGTCACTTTTTTTCGAACATTTTGCTTTGCGCTAAATAAATACATACATAGTAAAAAGAATGAATGGAAGGAAAGAAGGAACGAACAAATAAATAAACTCACCCATTGCAACGTCACAATCCGCTTTGACTCCATCAGCTCCAATGAGATGCCTGTATCCCACAGACATCTGAGACAGCGGGTGATCGTACATCGCCCCGACAAGGCTGTATCGCCAGCTCTGCAGTAAACCAATGAAATCATAGAATTCGTTACAATAGCATCCGCGCACGTTCATAAAAATATCGTGCAATATCTTTACCTTAAGCATGTCTTGAGGAATACCCAGGCCTACTGTGTGCATGACTGCCAGTGTGTGCAGTGAGAGGCTGTGTCCCATGCAGCTTGGAATCTTTAACAGCTTTTGAACAGATGGAGATCGGCCGACACTCTTGGTCTAAAACAGAATCGAACTTTGAAATTAAACATACAACATTCATTCATAATCACTCTGAGAAAAGAACTTCAAAAACAAACCACGAAAGAACTTAAATTACTTATCTTTTTTTTCTTTTTTTTTCTTTTTGTTTTAATGTTTATCATTGTCGCGGTCAGTAACTTTTTTTTAGTTAGCAAATTCGTTACTTTAATTCTCACTTAATTTTCATTGTTGTTCTCGCTTTAGTTATTGACGTTGTCATTGTCACTATCGTTGTTGGCGTTGATATTGTCAGTTATTAACAATTGTAAAATCTTGCCTTCAAACATGGATTATGTATCGCCTGTAAGGGCTTTGTCGTCTTTTCCATTACTGATTCGGATAGTGTTGTTGCAAGCATAATTGTTTCTCATTTATGCTTGAACTCGAGCTGAACAACAAATTTTTGCATGTAACTTATAAAGCTTTGTAAACAAGTTCACGATAAACCAGGTGAAAGTGCAGTAACGTACCAGTATGTTTATTGCCGTGTTGTACAAACTCTCGCTGACTGTACTGGTGTTGGAAGTTCCATTACGTATAGCTGCGAGTACAACTTTGTCAAATTCTGGCGTCTCTCCAAACAGTGAGACGTCACAGAACGTCTTTCTCCTAATCATCTTTTCTCGATCCTCAATAATATCCCACAGTGTCGTCTCGTTAGTGGGGCATCTATCTATACATAAGTAAAACAGAAGGCCGATCTTCGCTGTTTCTAAAGCACTTCAGTCATACAGCATACCATCCAATACAGTAATGCAAATACCATTTACAAATCCTGTAAAGGACCGGTGTGAGGATACACTGTCGTAAGGAAAACTAGTACTCGCTGGAAAAGCTCCAAAGAAAGGGTTAGCAAGACAGAAAACAGCCTTTGTTGAATGAAATGAAATGAAAGAATCAACTACAAAGACTACATACACGTGGCGTCTCGATAACTTATCTTACAAACTGAGCTGTGTTTTGTTGTTCAAATCTACTTTCTTGTAAATTCATTTGGTACCAACGTTTTGAAAATTAAACTGACTGCATTTAACTATCTGGTTCCTATAAAGCTACAAATTTGTATAAAGAAAGAAATAACAGCCCATAAAATTGTAGCTTTCAAAACACTTTTCAACGGGCTTATATTCAGGAGGAAGGGGGCGGGGAGAGGGGGCATGTATTCGGAGGGAACTTTGCGTTTCAAAATTGTTTGGACATATGACCAGATGGAATTTTGCGTCTCAAAATTTTCAACTTTAAAATGCCAGTAGACACACGTTAACACTTAAAAGGTCATTTAAATTGTTTTCAAGGACTCTGAAAAACTGGCAGTAGTCTAGTTAAACGTAAATGAACAAAAAAACAGCCACAAATAGTTCAGTTTCGTATTTGTAATTGCCGCTGATTACAATGACGGTAGATTCGTTTACTCAGCGTTAACCTCGACTTGGTGTTGAATATGCATAAATACCAGCGAGAGCGACTGGCCGCTAACAATACACAAAGTTGTAAATAGCACGTTACTACATTTGTATTTATGAATAATTAACACCAAGTCGAGGCTAACGCTGAGTAAACGAGTCTGTAGTCATTGTAATCAGCAGCAACTACAAATACGAAACTGTATTACTCACATTGGTTTACGGTGTGATTTAAGATAGCTACTATCCTATTTGGAGTGATTCTAATCGGAAGGGATTTTACATTTGAGATACGTGTACGCTTTTGTTACTTTCTCCATTGTTCTTACCAGTCGTTTCCATGTCGTTTGGATCAATGGTGTAAATGTGCTCTAAGATATATTCTTCAACCGTTGTTGACAATTTGGCGCATTGACGAAAATGTTCCTCAATGTCTGTATGTTACAAAACACAAAATACAGAAAAACGTAAAGTCTGACAATTTTTTTTCTGCAAAATCAAATATAAGGCAGTAACATAAAAACCTTGAAAAATTAACGAATTTTAAAGTTAACAGCTAAACAAATTAAAGGTTTCACGGTATCACAATGTATACACAGTATTCTAGCTAGGCATAAACGAAAGGGAGACACGCTGTTGATTCTTTGTTGACACAAACCTTTCTTATAATGTAAAATTGCAAAAAAAAGTAAGTTTTCACTTGTCATTTTCAATTGTTTTAAGCACATTTGACAGACAGCAAAATTTAATGAATATAAGCGCCTTTGTGTTTCTTTTAGCTACATAGAACACTGTTACACGAAATTAATCAAGCAATTAGATCATTCATAAGGTCAACAAAAACAAAAACAAAATACTATGAAAATGTGTAGTTAATAAAAAAAAGAACACGAACATGGCAGGTTCAGTTAAAGAGCGCTTCAGCCTAATCTGGCCACTTAACAAAAAGGAAGTGAAGAGTATTCTTTCACTCAACAAAGCCGTTGATTTTACAAAAATCTTATTTCTGAAAATTTATTTGGGTTGGCAATGGTGAAAAACATTGATAGCAGCATAACTATTTAAGAGATAGAGTCGTGGTAAAAATCATACCTACCTAATCTAAAAATAAAATGATCTTCTGGCGGGATGAAAACCTAAATGTTTATTTTAAAATTAGATGTTAATAATAATAATAATAATAATAATAATAATATTAATATTAATAACAATATTAATAAAAATAATAATAGTAATAATAATAAGAAGAAGAAGAGTCATGATGATGGTAAGGGAAAAGATGAAATGATAAAACTTTGATGACGATGATAATGGTGATGCAGGCTGATGGTGAGGGTAGTAGCGATGGCGAAGATGATGATATCAATATTAACAATGATAATAATAAGAAAAATAATAATAGTAATAATAACAATAAAAATAATAATAGTGACATAGTAATATCAAATCCTTTATTTATCCATGATAAAATTACTAGGTGTTTTGCAAAGTTTCTTTTGAATGACCACAGAAAACCAGCGTAAATCGAATTATTTGATTCTGACCTATAAGAATAAGAATAAGAAAAACAAAAACAATGCTTTATTTACAGTTTAACCCCAAAATACAGTGGCTCTTCGCCTGTTAAAATCGAAAAACCTGTAGTATTTATATTCTATAAACAAAATTTGACAATAGTGCAAAGTCAATTAAACTTAAATTGCAAAAAAGAAAAAAACAAACAAGCATTTACGAAAAAATGTATGAATTAGTCTCTAGTATTAAAATAAACAATTACTATTTGAGCTACCTAAAGATAAGCTGCTTTAAGACTTTCTGTTGCTCTACAATATAACTTGTCAAGTTTCTCACATACAGAAAACCGAACTTAAACTGGACTTGCATCTTCTTCGAATTAGAAATTTCTTTTTTACATCGCTAGAAGATCTATTAAAGGCATAATTAGGAATCACAATTTTGTTTACACGACTCTTTCAACAAAGAGTCGATTCATCCGCGCAATAAAAGTTAAATAAGAGCGACGGTTGTCTATGGGCCTGGCCTGGTCTGGTCAAAACCCCAACTTTAGCGAATTTCGGCCATCTTGGTTCACCACCACGCGCGCACACGAAAAGGGATGTGAACGTGACGTCATTTCCGAAATTGTGCAACGCCCGGCAATATTCGTCGAGTTGATTCACCAGTTTTTCCGATGATATGATTTGATATTTTACTTTGGTTTCAGCAGTAAGACATTACTTGAGCTAAAAGAAGCACGAAAATGATTATTTCGCAATTCCGGGAATGTCAGTCATCCGCCGGCCCAGACGACCCATGGCAGATAGCGAAAAGTGCGCTCGTGAACTATTTCGACACAAATTTTCAACGCAAATTGAAGGGCGAGGATATCAACCGATTTATATAATTTCTGTTTTATTCTATTCCATTGATACAAAAGATTATAAAATTGAAATTTGGTATAGGAGTTAGTTGCACTTTAAAACAGCACTTGTACTTGCATTTCGTACTTGTGTTAATTTTACTTATTTTACCATTTGACGATTTCGGCACATTTTTATATCCCACATGACCAACCTCGTGGAAAAGCAAAGCATCTCGTCGGTACATCCGCAGGTGGCCAATAAATCCTCTGAATGAAGCGAACCCCTGCGTACCTCCTATTACCCAGTATCCATCACTGTCGTTGTAGTGGAACGAACCCTTGACTGACCTGCAAATAAGACCCATAATGCTTCACAACTCTGAAAATCTAGGTCTTTCCAGTAGATTTTCCTCCTTTTATGACATTGGAGGTTTATGGACAACTAGCAACCTACCTACCCCCAAGTCAAGATTGAAGTTAGATTTGATTTAGTTTTGTTTTGGGGAGGGGTAGGTGGGTCGTTGCTCAGTTTTAGGTAAATGCAAACTTACCCTTCCCAATAAGGTTATAGTTTAAGTCAAGATGGGGTTAGGTTTAGTTTAAGGTTAAAGAGAGGGATAGGTACGTTGTTTGTAGCTCAGAAAACTCCATTGATCCGATTTTCCGGGGGGGGGGGGGGGGGGTTCAAAAGTATTTTTGA